>PVIU01031488.1:0-14754 GCA_004026605.1 Ondatra zibethicus
ATAAAATATACTTTCCTCCTCATGAAGCAGATCATAGGAGGATACTGTCTATTTCTTTAACATCTATTTTGTTTATATATCTTTAATAAGTAGATGTAACTATTAAATAAATCACAAACTTGACTTACACAGTAATATTTGGAGAGAGATACAAAAACCATGTTGATAATAAGCCAGACACTATCAAAAGGCATTGATAAGTATGGAGAGGTATTAGATGACAAAACCATGTTGTGTGTACGTAGAGACCACATATAGAGCACTGGGAGTTCAGTAATAGTCTAGTAAAACTAACACATGACATAGACTACCTTGTCTATAAATAGAGGGACTAGCCATAAAAGGGTCAGATTTTGGTGGAGGAAAGCATTTGAAGCAGTTCAAAAATCTGGATTTTCAAACATTATCAAAGGACATGAACACACACACAAAGGAAGTTAATCTTCATAATGGATAGAGCCAATGTCACAATAATTATTTTTTTTGCACTGTGGCACTCTATCAGACACATCAGAACATGCATACATAGGAATGCAAACATTTGTAAATTGTTCTTGACAGTATTATGCTGATCTGAGAGCCTTCAGGAAGTCATTATCAGTTTTATCGTGTGGGTATTGGTGTGGGTGTGTGAAAGTTTAATTTCATGTCCTTGTATTATCTGCTCCTTGGGACGGTCTCTTAAGTATTGGAAGGATGGAATGGTAGTCTTTCACAGGCTAGCCTAACAATGTTTTAACCTTTGTGCTTGGAAACATCCTGTTCTTGATGAAGGCAGAATACAATTGTGACAGCCTTCCATTTTGATGATAGTTTTGTTAACTATACTCTAAACTGATTATCTGCCTCTTGTCTGACAGTTTGGAAGGATGACATGCAGTCAGAAGGAATTTTCTCACTTATAAATTACAATCAAATAAATATACTTATGGGACAATGATGAAGAAATCTTTGAAATTGTTTTGTGACTTGAGTTAATTTTATTATTTTAGACAGAAATACATAAACAGATGACTGAATTAATTACCCACCCAACACTAAAATTAAACCTTGCAAATTCCTCTAATAAATTAAAGGGAAACTATGACAAAAATACAAAGTTATAAGATTCAAATTGTGAGGTCTAACTACCTTCTTTCTTGTTACCATGAATGTTTACAAAGTGGTTTTGCTCAAAGGAGTGACTTCCCTGAGCCTCCACTGATACTCATCAGTATCAATGGAATTACAACTCTCCCTTTTTTGTTTAGATTAGGAACTATGAAATAGTGATCTCATATGTTTTATCAAGTTCCAATAAATACCAACTATTTAAGTAGCTACATAGTTTGAGAAAATAATACTTAAATCACTTAAAGTGATTGTAGTCAGTTAAAACTTTCTCCATTCCCAATGTTCATATTTGGAATCTCTTCCAGATCCAATTTTTCTGATTACATGCTTAATGACCCAGCTTGTTGCATGGTACATTTGCTCATAATTCAATGTTATCTCACATTATGCTTTGATAGTAGATTCCCATTTGATTTTTATTCTATTCCAAGATTGGGCATTCCAGACTTTTAAATGAAATCACCAACTTCTCTTACTACAGTTCCATAGATATAAAAACACACCTTTTTCATTCTAAACGTTTGGTATCCATGCAATCAACATGCTTAAGTTTCAGTTTTTACAGACTGGATTTCTAAATTGTTTAACTAAGTAAGAGTACAGCAATTTACTGCTGTTGGGGGTTAAAGGAAAATTCAGAGGTGTAGGACAATGAAATCCTGATAAGAAAGACATGATATCTCAAATAAAGAACACAGGATAGTTGAAGGAGCATGTAACTTTAAGAGTATGTATAAGTTTAAGTAACCTAAATGTAACACCAGGAAAAAAGCACAGATTTTTTTAGTTCTGACTAGACAATGAGAGTAAACAATTGCTTGATACTGAAAAGAAAAGTAAAAACTTTTTTAACAACAAAAAGCAGGGATATGGCAAGGAAGGAGGATTTTATGCACCCCCCCCAACTATCCAGGGACAACATATGTCTTAAGGTTTCTATTGCTATGGAGAGACACCCATGACGATGGCAACTCTTATAAAGGAAAGCATTCAATTAGAGTGGCTGCTTACAGTTGAGATATTTAGTCTATTATTATCATGGTGAGAAGCAAGGCAGCATGTAGGCAGACATGATGCTGGAGAAGGAGCTTACATCTTCATTCACAGGCAACAGGAAGTGGTCTGAGACACCAGGCGTGGTTTGAGCATATGTAAGACTTCAAAGTCTGCCTCCACAGTAACATGCCTTCAACAAGGCCATACCTATGCCAAGAAAGCCAGACTTGCTAATAATGCTACTCCCTATGAGCTTATAGTAGCCAGTTACATTCAAACTACCACAGCATTACTATTAAAAAAAAAAAACTCATCAATATCAAAGGAACTGCAACATGCTCTGCCATTTTGTCTAGACTAGGAACTATGGTGTAGTATTTCCATATGTTTTACCAAATGCCAATAAATATTGACTAAGTAACTACATAGATTGAGAAAATTATACTTAAAAATGAAGTGATTATATACAACCAATATTCTCTCTTAACTGTAAAGTTCAAACTATAACTTATGGGTGAATTGTAGTCAGTTAAAAGTGCTAGAGGGAGTGAAAATATGATGGAACATATTCTTACATTCATTCATTTGTTTATTTGCTTTGCATTGTGACTGCAGTTTCTCTTCGCTTTTGTCCTCCTAGTGCCCCACTTCTTCCCCTCTGTTATTCCTCCTCCATTTCTACCCAGAAAAGAGTAGACCTCCCATGGATATAGACAAAACTTGGCATATCAACCTGCAGCACAACTAAGCACCTCTTCTTGTATTAAGGCTGGGCAAGTCAGCCCAGTATGAGAAATCGGCTCCCCAAACCCAGTATTCTTATTCAGTATTTGTTTTTGTAAGACTCCAATACAATCTTCATCTTGTCATTGATTTATACAGTTTCATTTCTAAACAATAATGAAGTATCCTTTGGGATTCATGGATTCCTTAATTGCTTTTTGCAAACATTCAAGAAAATCAGGCTTTTACCCATTATCTGTGAAAAGCTGGGAAATCAAGGCATTTTTTAGTTTGGCTTTTATTAAACACACAAGAACTCCTTATATGGAAACACAGTTTCTAATGGAATCAAGCTTACCTTTATTCCTGTACAGACATTTAGAAAAATACTTTTATAACTCTAAAATTCAACCTCAAATCATCTGGTAATGACTCAATGTCTTTTACACTCATGACATGGATGATAACTCACAGTGGCCTCATGCTTGTCTCTGCGTCTTCACTTCTTTTTAACTATTGGGAAGAAATGGGCTTTTCTCAACACACCTGGCAAGAAGAAAGAGCCATATGCCTCCGCCAAAGATACTAGGAGATAACAGACTATTAACTTCTCATTCATGGGAGGACATTTCAGCAGAGAGGCATGGAAAATTGTTCTCTTCCTTACCACCTGGTGCTGAAAACCTTTATATATGTGTCTATCATAAAAAGTCCAAAAGAAAAAAAAATCTCAGTCTTTCAACATACACCTGGTACATATTTACTCAGCCAATGTTTATTCGATACCTCCCATCTGTTAGAGATTATATTGAGTTCTGGGTGAACAGTGGAAATGAAAGTGGCATACCGCTCACCTTCCTGGATTAAGCAGAGTTGAGGATGCCAAACCTAGTCTAAATAAGCAAGCAAAAGATCACTTCAAACTGCTTATTTTGGGATGTGTCTTGTGATTGTCAGAATCAAAGGTAACACGAATGAGTTTTCACCAGGTCCTCAGACAAGGAGGGTCTAAATTAAGGCTGAGAACTAACCTTACTACTGCTGTCCTGTGTCATCGCATGGAGCTGCACCATATTAGTTCACCCACAGAGAAGGTATCGTTTTTAAGCCATCACCTGGAGAAAGAACTATTCCCCAAATCATATGCAGACAATAAAATAAGCTGAGAGTCTTGAAGTGCTAAGAAGAAACATTTTGAAGGTTTTAAAGAGGAAATAATAAGGGAGATGTTCTTAAGTTAACTTGGAAATTGTGAAATATAAAAGTGCCATTTATACTAACATTTAAAGAACAAAAAAAGAGTTAAGAAGATCAGTACAGACACGAGAAACAAAGCCATACAATGGAGTAGTATAGTTCCAAGAGGAAACTAGCTCTAATAATTTTGAAAGCCAAATGAAATAGGGCTGAGGATAGCTTAGAGTTGGAAAAGGACAATTTAGTATCAAGTAAAGTGAACCAGACATATTAGAACACTGACATTAATATTCACTTTAATTATTAATTAATTGGGAAATCAACTCTGGTTACTTCTCATGTTAACATTGAATAGATGATAGAAAGACAAGTCTAGAAACAGAAAATCAAGAAAGCTTTATATGGAGATAGTGTTATAGGCATCAGTAGTTCATGCATGATAATCAATAAGGGGACACACAGAGTGGGTGAGGAGGATAAAAGATCTTGCTACTGTGCTGATAAGGAGTTCAAATCAATGAAAAGACAGGATAGCAGAAAGAGTAAATGAATAGAGAATTCCAGAGGAAGCTCAGGAGTCAGAGAGTCAGAAAGGTTGCCAAGATAGTCTATTTGGTGAAATGAGTGAAGACATATATATATGTGTGTGTGTGTGTGTGTGTGTGTGTGTGTGTGTGTATGTATGTATATGTACATATGTATATATACATATATACATATACACACATATATGTATATATACATATATACGTACACACGCACATATATATGTATATATACATATATACGTATATACATACACACACACACACATATATATATATATGCTGAATTCATCTTCTGTGAGTGACCATCAAGGAGTGAAGATTGCATTGAACTGGGTACAATGAGCAAAAACCAATTTAATGACAGAGTGGGATCTCAAGAAAGAGAGATGGACATTGCCAGAAGTAAACTCCTTAAGAGAAATATTTGTCAGCACATATAGGGTCAGGTCAGAAATCAGAACTCTTATGTTTGTTTGTGTAATTGTTAGAGAGGTTGAATTGTGTCTAGTGATAAACCCAACCAGTTAGTGAAGAGATGTGGTGACTGGGGAAAGCAGTGACAAGGAACAGGAGGATCAAGCTGGTGAATGGGAGGCATGGACAGAGGATGTAGCCCAGAGAATGTATAAAGACATTTATCAATGGTTGGCATGAGGCCTCAATCATTCACAATAAAAAATAACAATTAGACTATTTGCCTACTTTGCTAAAATTGTAGTAAGAATACTTGTTAAAAATCTTTGTATTCCCCACCCACTGTGCTGCAGGATGTAGTTACTAGTTGTAACTCTAGATAGCATCATACTCCAGCCCTCTCTCATCTTGGTTCTTTGATTCACATGCAGTTGGCAGAGGCACAGACAATAAAAGATGGCACAATACAGCAAAAGTTAACAAAATTGTGAGGGAAACAAGGGAAATCAGATAATATAGTCATGGAGGCTGTATGTGAAATATTGCTCGTGTGGAGCGGTATGAAGGAGATGGTCTCTGACAGATCTGCCTTTCCAGAGAGGTCCAGGGATCCTGTCTTTGCGTCTCCAGTGTAAAGATTATCGATACATGGCTAGATCAAAATTTTTACGTGGATCCTGGAGATCAGAGCTCAAATCACTGTGCTGTCGCAGCAATCACTTTTCTCACTGAGTAATTCTACAGCCTTATATCAGCCTGTCTAAGGAGAGGACCCTGGGTAGCCTGCCCTTAGGCAATTGATCTCCAATTGTTCCATTATAATCCTCATTTTTCCTTTTGTCCTTATCATTTTGGGATGAATTGCTACATGACATATTTCTATTCCTAGCTTCAAAGATGAAAAACTTAAAAAATAAAACTCAACTATATTTTGCATAAAACTGGGTATCAAATATATTTTTTAAAAGTGTAACATGCATCTCCTACAGTGGGCAAAATGTCATACCCTGATAGTTTAGTGACTACACAGTTTCCAGTTGCTTCAGAAATATTTTATATTTTATTAATATAATGATTGAGTTTACAGTTATCCATAGTATATAATTACATCCATTAATAGTAGCTCTGCAATGTTATATTAATTATAATGAGAATTAATGGGTAGTTATATGTGTTTTCTGCTGCAAGGCAAATTTTTAGTACTAATTACTCATGTATAGCCCAAAATAAATTATGTGAAAAATTGTACTCATGTATACCCAGAAATAAATTATGCAGAAATTTAATCTGGTGTCTCTTTTAGGAAATTATGATATTCTAATTTCCACAAACCATGAATTATAAAAATTAAGAAGATGAAATCTATAAGGTAATACATTAGAGATAGGAAGTTAAAACCAAACTTTACTATAAGAGAAAGCAAGTTGACAAGAAGAGGAGGGGTTGGCCAACCAGAACTGGAGTCTAGTATCTAGCACTACAAATGTTATTCACAATTCTCATCCTTGGTTTCCCTTCTCCTAGTAAGTTCAGGCTCACGCAATGCAGCTACTCTCCTTAATCATACTAGTTGTAAAAAACAACTTTTCAGATTTTCAGTATGCTGTGTGGGATATTGTAAATGTTCTGTAAACTGGAGGGCCATATATGAGGCAGGGTGTATGAATAAAGGCCCCCCCAAAAAAATCTTTGCTCTTAAATATACAAGAGAAAGTAAATTTATGACAGCTATTTTCTTTAATATCTCCAAGTGAATATGGACCACTAGTGCACCTGAGACCAAGAACTGAAGAGGTAACTGTGAGAACTCTGATTCGTGGCCCATAGAACCAGAGAGGAATTGTGATTTTGATAGATCAATCACAGTTAACAAAACATAAATCCATTCACTCCTGGCTTGCACATTATCCATAATAAGGCAAAAAATTTTACAAGTGTCTCCTTGTGCCTTCCAAGGGACTAAGATTCCTCGAGATGCCCAAGGGTGATTAAAGTAAAATTAATGCAGAGGAGATTATCAGGAATTTAGGCTTGTAAAATTCCCTTTAGGCAGTCTTACTGTTCTAACATCTCCCATCCCTCCCTGTCTTCCAGTAGCTCTCATCAGTTTGTATGACTTTCCCTTATCTTTGTTCTCCACACACTCTAAGAAACATGCAGGCACATCACATAAGTCTCTCAACATGCACTTTCTTTCCCCGATGTTTTGTAAGATTTTTTTATTTATGGTGCAAAAGACAAAAGGGTATATCTGTGTTTGTATCTGTATGGATTTGACCACATGACTTTTACTTATTAAGCTATCCAGCTTTCATGTCTTCATGGCAGTTATTGTGATCTTCAAGGTAAGAGTTATTGCCATTTTGAATATAGTAAAAACATACCTTAGACAGTGTTAAACTAAATGTTCCTCTTCTCATCCAATTAATCCCAAATATATGTCCATTATCTCAGACAATATAGAGAAAACAAAACCCTGGAACTCTACAATTCTGTGTAAAGCTGTCTTTCTCTTTTCTATAGACTCAGTTAAAAGAATATTAGCATTGTGAAAAAGAGAAAATACCTTGCTATTTTCCAAATCCTGAGAAGCCACAGAAGCATTCTGTAATGAGATTTCCATTCCCTCCTGTAATTCTAACTGTAGGTCCTTTAGGGTCCCATGCAGATGGCTGTGAAGCAGATCTGGGAATAGCAGTACAAGGAAAATATCCCTGGTAGAGACAGAATAGGAACCCTCTGTCCTCCTGCAGGCTTGAAATGACCTCTGCTTGAAGCCTTTGCCTTCATTAGCAGAAAAGTCTTTGCTTCACATTTGGAGACATGGGCTCAAGGGAAGCAGGCTAATGTTCTCTAAATTGGGTTTAAGATTAGACCTCCATCTTAATATTCCCCACACACTTAAGAGTCTTAAAGAATCCTAATGTCGTCTGAAGGGAGACTAATTCAGTCTCCCTTCCAGGTGGGGTCTTGCAAATATATGTGCATGGATTCCATCCTCCACTTTCAGTCCTTCTCTTAGCAGATTTCAATTCCATGTTCTTCTCATGAATCAATAGGAGGGATGATTTGTGGGCAGATTTCATAGGCCTTATCCGGCACCACTTCCTTTCGATATATGATCTGATTAGAAAATGGAGGCCCATTCTGAGGAGGACTATTCTAAACTCATTAGAAAAGCCCTGCCCTGCTGATCTGCTTCCCCGGTTCAAACAAACGAGAAGCTCTGCCAATAAAGGCACAGTGGGCTTGTATAGTTCTTAGTGATGAAAGGACAAGAAGAGGTCCGAGGGAAGTTCAAAGGTCAAGATCCATGAATCAGGTCAAGTGTTCAGCAGGTAACTGAGCTTTTGGCACAATCATGAGGACCCAAGTAGATTCCAGAAACCCATAGTAGAAGGAGAAGACCCCACACCTCAAAGATGTCCCTTTGATATGCACATGTATATTATGGCATTTGCCACACACACACACACACACACACACACACACACAAAAGTGAGCTCTTACATAGGTCATGGGAATTGAACCCAGGTCCTCTGGGAAAGCAATAAGTGTGCTCTAAACCTCTAAGCCATCTCTCCAACCATCAAATTAAATTAAAAAAAAAGTTTGTGCTAAATTTTAATTGAAATGTTTTATTTAGTTAGTTTTAAACTTTTTTCTTTGAGAATTCCTACCTCCTCGATATGCTTTGGTCAAATCTACCCTTTATTCCCCTTTTACCTTTTCCCATCTTCTCCCGCAGTCTGTTCTCTAAACTTCACGTGTGTACTTTTGTAAGCTGGAGTCTAGTCCATATGTACCTGCATGTAAGACCATTCAAAGAAACATGGGCAGTTTATCAGGGGTCGTGTCATTAATGAAAATTTACTTTTCCCTTTCCAGAAGTCCACAACTGCCCAAAACTCCTCAGGTAGGGGTGGGACTAGAACTGGCTTGATTTTGTGCGGCCATAGCAACCATAAGTCCCCATGTGTCTTGGATCTGTAATATCCAGAAGGTACTGTTTCATAGCAATCTTCTGCTACTTCTCCCTCCTACAGTCATTTTATTCCCTTTTCTTCCATGGCTTCTGATCATCTAAGAGAGAAATTAGCCTATCAGCATCTCATTCAGGAATGAACACACCAAAGTTTCTTGTTCTCTGAACTTGACCAGTCTCCACAATTTGAAAGTTTTAAAGTGTGGTAAAGGACATTACATTGTCCTGTGCTTTCTTGCTTGCTTTCTTGTAGTTATCTAAACTGTAGATTCTCTGATCATTGAAACTAATAACAAGTTTGGATATCATAAAGTCTTCCATGTAGAGTTTTGAAGATGATCACTGAGCAAACTGACAATAATGAACTCTAAATACAAGTTTCCCACTAGACCTGACCACTTTTTTGCTCATTTAATTACGACTGTAACCGACATTGTCTACAAACAAGTGTCATTCCATACAATTAAGCGAGAGATATCACTCTTTAAAAAATAAATTACATCCTGTACAAACATACTTGAAGCATCACGAAGGAACCAAAATGGAAGGGCAATATTTTGAAGACACACACCATCAATAATGTTAATCTTATTTTACCTCCAATTAGTTGTGTTTTCTGTTGGGATACACACAGATGTGAGCCCGAAGTTTGAGCTTATTTTTGCTTTTTAAAAGTTGTTGACAACAGGTTTTGCTACAAAGAAAGATATCCTGATCTAGGGTGTGGTTGCTTGGTGTTTTAGATATTAAGATGACCCAGAGAGGTGGATCCTCTATACCCTGACCAAAAGGTCAGAGAACTCAAGTATAATCCTGTGCTCCTTTTTTAAACTAAGAGGATTGATATAGAGAGTGACTGTACTTGGTCTAGCGTGTGTTCACTGCAAATACTTTACTCAGGAAATAATGGCTTGATATCTCAAGTATTGAAGAAAGTCAACTGTTCTGATTGTCCTCTTTATGTCGTGTTAAAGCAGCTTTTTGCCTTTTTCCCCTTCCTTATGTATTACAGTATAAAATTGTATGAAAAATAGACACGGGCTAGATGGCGGCAGAAGTCACCCCAAAGAGGTCGCTTATGACAGTTTTCTTTTCTTTATTATCTCTCTGAATGCATCAATTTACAAACCCCCTTTTCAAAAGATGTAAAGTTCAAGTTGGGGTTAAAAGTATAGCATTTACAAATAAGAAAATAAAGATCTAAGATTTCAATCAAATCTCTTAGATTTTAAGGTTAATAAAATAAAATGCTAATGATTCCTATAAGAAATGATGCTGAAGGATGTGAGCAGGACAGTGAGATTCTTTAGCTCGTTCACACTTCTGTGAGATCTCTAGTTTCCGGAAGACTCATCTGCCCTTCTTTCCTCGCTCTGACTTCCACTCTCTCCTCCATTTCTTTATTTCCAGTTCTCCTGCTATTTTCCTTCCACCCTTATTTCACTACAATTTTCTTACTATCACAAGTAGAAAAGAAAATTTCAAGGCTCCTTCTGAATTTATTTCTGCATTACTTAAAAATAACTAAATTTGTCCTTTAACAAGTTTATACTTGTTATATGTATATACATATATTCATATACAGTATATTCCAATTGCTGCCTCCATATGCTTGTCAATTCCCTCATCATGTTTCAATGTATTTTTTCCACATTTATGATTTTGATTTGTGATCTGCTTTTATTTTCCTGTAAAGAAGACTAATAAGTTTGTTTTTCTTTTCTTCTTTTTCTTTTTTTTTTTTTGTTGGTGGAGCTGTTTTCTTTGCTTGTTGTTGTTGTTTTGTTTATGTTTTTTAAGACAGGGTTTTTCTGTTCTGGAATTCACTCTGTAGACCAGGCTGGTATTGAATGCAAAGATACATCTGCCTCTGCCTCCACAGTGCTGGGGTTAAATGCATGCTCCACCACTGCCTGACAAATAAGAAATTTAAGTTTACTTTTTGTTTATGTTTTATTTTCTTCCTTCTAGCGATTATCTTTCATTTAATATTAATAATGTGGAATAGAAGAGATGGCTAATCAGTTAAAAATGCTGGTTGCTCTTCAGGAATATCTGGATTCAAACCTCAGAGCCCACTTGACAGCTCATAATCCTCTCTAATGCAATCCTAGACTATCTGAAGCAGTCTACTGGCTTCTCCCAATATTAAGTAAGGAAGTGATGCAGTCATAACACCCATGCATATAAAATAAAAAATAATTGAAACTAAAATAATCTTAGGTGACTTGTTTTACTTTCAGAATAAAGTGTTTAAGGAGACTTCAGGACTAGAATCATAGAGAGATAAGATTGTGGTCCGCAATCATTTTCACATTAAAAGAATCATTTTCATAGCAATGAAATTCCAGGTTCATTGTTCTTTAAGATGTTCCAAGACAGTGTGAAATTTCATCTCACAGTTTCTTTCTTTATATCGTCTATGTTTTATGAAAGGGTAACCCTTCATTCTCATCTTATCTGTAGGACCCTTGTTCAAGTATCTTTACCTTGTGTTCTCAGACTGATTCGAGAACCATCCAAAATCTTTCAAGACTTTATTATCTTTTGTAACTGCTTACATAATTTTATGAAACAGTAAATTTCAGTTCTTACTAGGCAAAGAATAGGAAGAAAATCTATAAGAAAGTAAATGGTTTCCTGAGCTTAAACCCAACACAGACGCACGTGCGCACCCCCCCCACACACACACACAAACATACATAATCACATGCATTGCACTCCTTCAAATCTGAAACGATGATTTTTATGGGACTGTCCATACACATACAAACCTACATATGTGTGTGTGTGTTCATGTGTGTCCAAGTAGGCCCATTAAGCACTTAACTGAATAAAGTTATTTTTCTAATGCCATACAAATCACTCAGCATTTTCATGTTTCAGTTTTCACTGTATAATTACCAAATGTATGTATATGGAAGGTGGTAATTTAAAGTCCAATAACTTCCACTTCATCCTTTGTCTTCATCATATCATCTCAGCTGCACTCCTATGACCTGAACATGTGAGTTCCCTTTCCTCCTGCCTCTTCCCTTGTTGCTTGGCCAGAATGTTCTCAGCTGCCCTGTTAATCTGCCTCATTTCTTTCATGCCATCTGTAAATAGTGAAAACCTACAGAAGGTCAAAAAAGCTGCCGTATTTTCAAGTTTCTGTGAAAATGTTGGATTAATAACATCTTAAAGTTTCTTCAATAAAACTGAAGTTCAAAAATCTATCTGTACAACAAGTCCTTGCTCCAGTTTACTGTAGCATACTGCTTGACAAACAAATATATCCACATGAGGCCTATCAAGTTAACAGTCTAATTTACCATTTTTACTCCTTAAATTCACCACCTTCCATATGAAACTCAGTCACTTGTTCCTTGGTAGTAGATCTGCATGTGCCTATCACTTTCATTTTCATGTACCAGTTACACCCTTTTTCTTATACCTGTATGAAGTTCAAGTCCTCCATGGGGCAGACCTGTTCTGTGCGTTTCTTCAACCACAGGCCCTACATTCTATGCGAGCAGAGATTGTGTCAGAAATAAAACGGTGGTATGCCCAAACCATGGCAATAATAATATATAAGAGTGAACAGAACCAATTACTTCTCACCTATTCACGCCTAGACCATTAGCTCAGGCAAACGATTCAGACTTGTTTCCTAGAACCAGGAAGAGAACCAAAAATGAATGTTGGCCGCCTGCCCTCCATCACTGCACCACTTCCCCATTATCATCTCACATATGCATATCATTGACTGCAACTATATCAAACCTCAGAAAGTAGGTAGGGAATTTATTTGTTTTTTATTCTGTACAATATCATTTTATTTTAATTTATAAATGATTAGAGAATGTTATACATGCATATAATGTCTTTGATAAAATTCATGTCACATTCCCTGAACTCCATTTTCTCTCTTATACCCCCTCCACATTTCCCTCCCAATTTCATGAACATTTTAAAACTTATTGAGGCCACTTAATGCTGCCTTCAGTACATTACATAAAATGCTGCCTGCATGAAGGGCCAACTACTGGAGCATGGAAACCTCTCTATTGTTTCAAACTGGTATTCAACAAAAATACAAAATAGTGAAATATAAAATTAGGGTCTTAGTTTAGGGAAAACAATCTTTGGTATAACCTCAAATTATAGTTCTTAGAGAAAGATTTTTACATCAGGTATAAATATAAATTTAGCGATGGAGATCACAGAGAAAAACAAATTAAAGAGAAAGGGGATTATTTTATTTAAATGAATTGTATGCATGTATGAATTTTCAAACAATAAAAATAAATTACTAAAGAAAACTTCCTCAAACAATTAATTCAAAGGCTGGAAACAATGTTGCATCATACAGAGAACACAAATGAAGAGAAAAATTAGAAATTAAACCAAGATAGAGATTCTAGGCATGACATTTTGAAAACTTCATTGGCTCATCAGCTAATATGAAGCAATGTGAGAAAGAATTGTAAATTTGAAGATAATATATAAGGAAAAGTTGTTTAAAATGACAATAAATATAGCAATAAATTTTGGAATAGAATCAAAGATAATAATATATACATAAATTTGCAAGTTAAATCTGATTAAAACAAATTAAGATATACTATGACATATATAATATGTATCCTTAATACAGTGGACACAGTGGAGAACTAGGATCATAATATATATGTATATAATTGGTATATAAAAAGCAAAGAGCAAAATGGTAGTAATAAATCTATGTTGTAAATTTCCATAGTAAATATAAATCGAAGCATACTGCTAAAGTATAGATTATCAGAACAGATTAGAAATGTTCTTCTTACAAATATGTCTCATAAACATGCTTTTTGTAAGAAACATAATTTAAATTCACATATAGAAATTGATATAGTGTAGTAAGGAGGAGAGGGCTGCGTTCCCTGCACCCAGTTAGCTTATGCCCGAAATAATTACACAGAAACTGTATTTAAACTCTGCCTGGCCCATTAGTTCTAGCCTCTTATTGGCTAACTCTCACATCTTGATTAACCCATTTCCATTAATGTATATCGCCACTTGACTGTGGCTTACCGGCATGAGTCTAAGCAGTGTCCATCTTGGGCCGGAGAAGCATGGTGTCTGCCACATTGCCTTCTCTCTCACAGCATTACGTTCAGTCTACTCCACCCACCTAAGGGCTGCCCTATCACAAGGCCAAGGCAGTCTCTTTATTTAACCAATGAAAGCAATAGAAATACAGAAGGACCTCCTACACCATTTCCCCTTTTTCTATTTAAACAAAAAGGAAGGCTTTAACTTTAACATAGTAAAATTACATATAACAAAAGTTATCAAGCAAGAATTACAGTTACAACCTATTTTATCTTTTTTTCATGACAAAGGAAAACTATAACTATCCATTTTTTAACTCCAGAAGGATATAATATTTCCTAAGTAAACAAGTAATAAGCAAGTTCTAAACTCTAGAAATGACAGAGACATCTCACTACCTGTACAGTCACCCAAAGTTCCTCTGTACTATTGGGGCATCCACCTTCAGCCTATAGGCCCATAGTACCCACCAGACATTTCCATGAAGCAGGAAAATTTAAAGACAGTTCAGTCACTTTCTTCTGTATCAGGCAGAATGTCTCATAGACTCTTTCATAAATCAGGAACCCTGAAGGATCGTCTCACCTTTAGGCAAGTTCAGCAGTCCTCTCTCTGTGGGTTCTTTGTGTCCATTTAAGCAGTCCAGACAAGAGCAGTTTCTTGCCCAAATGGCTATCAAACTCCACAAGGAGCCTCTTC
>PVIU01031489.1:0-14752 GCA_004026605.1 Ondatra zibethicus
AAGAAAACCATCTTACAAACCACAATCCCAGAGAATTTAGACAACAATACGGACACTAAGAGAGACCTACATAGATATAATCTACGTGGGAAGTAGAAAGTATAAAAAGACAAGATCTCCTGAATAATTTGGGAGCATGGGGACCTTGGGGGAGGGTTGAGGGAGGGAGGGGAGTGGCAGGGAGGGGAGCAGAGAAAAAAACATTAAAAATTAATAAAAACTTTTCACAATAAAAAATAAATAAATTAAAAAAACCTGTATTCCACAAAATTGGAAAACTTAAAGGAAATGGACAACTTTCCAGATAAATATCACTTACCCAAATTAAATCAAGACCAGAGAAGCAAGTTCAACAGACCTATAACTGCTGAAGAAATAGAAATAGTCAGCAAAAGTCTCCCAACCAAAAAAGGCCCAGGAACAGATGGTTTCATCTCAGAACTCTACAAAATTTTTAAAGAAGAAGTAATATCAATACTCCTCAAATTGTTCCACACAATAGAAACAGAAGGAACATTGCCAAACTCTTTTTATGAAGCTACAATTACCTTGATAACCAAAATTCAGAAAGACATTACTAAGAAATAGAATTACACACCAATCTCACTCATAGCATTAATGCAAAAATACTAAATAAAATACTGGCAAATTGAATTCAAGAACACAAAAGAACCATCATTCACTGTGTTCAAGTTGGCTTCATTCCAGAGATGCAGGGATGATTCAACATATGAAAATCTGTCAACGTAATCCCCCATATAAACAAACTGAAAGATTAAAAACCACACGATTATCTCATTAGATGCTGAAAAGCTTTAAACAAAATACAACATCCCTTCATGATAAAGGTCTTGTTGAAAGCAGGTATATAAGGAACATACCTTAACATAATAAAGGCAATAGACAGCAAGCCAACAGCCAACATCAAACTAAATGGAGAGAAACTCACAGTGATCCCCCTGAATCAGAAACAAGACAAGGTTGTCCACTCTCTCTATATCTATTCAATATAGTTCTTGAGGTCCTAGCTAGAGCAGTAAGACAACAAAAGGAGATCAAGGGAATATAAATCGGAAAAGAAGTCAAACTCTCACTATTTGCTGATGATGTGATAGTTTACATAGGTGACCCCAAAAATTCTACCAAGGAACTTCTACAACTCATAAACAATTTCTGTAATATAGCAGGTTACAAGATTAACTAAAAAAAATCAGTAGCCCTCCTGTACTCCTATGATAAATGGGCTGAGAAAGAAATCAGAGAAACATCACCCTTAACAATAGCCACAAATAACATAAAATATCTTGGAGAAACTCTAACCAAACAAGGGGAAGACTTGTATGACAAGGACTTTAAATGGCTAAAAAAAGAAATTGAAGAAGACACCAGAAAGTGGAAAAATCTCCCATATCCGTGGGTAGATAGAATTAACATAGTAAAAACGGCAATCTTACCAAAAGCAGTCTACAGATTCAATGCAAGCCTCATCAAAATCCCAGCAAAATTCTTCACAGACCTCAAAAGAACAGTACTCAACTTCATATAGAACAGCAAAAAACCCAGAATAGCCAAAACAATCCTGTACAATAAAAGAATTTCTGGAGGCATCACAATCCCTGACTTCAAACTACTACAGAGTCACAGTACTGAAAACAGTCTGGTATTGGCATAAAAACAGACAGGACGACCAATGGAACCGAATCAAAGACTCGGATATTAATCCACCCACTTTCGAACACTTGATTTTTGACAAAAAAGCAAAAAATATCAAATGGAAAAAGGAGAAGACATATAACATGGGGTGAAAGCTTTATGAAGGCACCAGCTTGACCTTTCCATGTTCAATGAGTTTTGTAGGTATTGTCTTTAGCAATGAGGCCTTGTTGTCAGTGTGTGGAGAGCTACCCATTGTCTTTGCAACAGGCGGTTTTGTTTGAGGATTTCATTGGAACACTTTCAGCCAACAACTAAATTGGATGAAACTCAGTCCCAGTACTAGAAGCTTTTGTTTAGTGATGAGATGGTCAGCTCCATCTCCTTCATTATTTGGAGACTTCATTAGGATCACCTTTATATATTATGTGAAGTTTCCACTGCATTAATTTCTATACCACCTATCAAGTGTCCTTCAATTCTAGCTTTCTCTCCCCTCATTTCCTCTATCCCATCTCCTCTCCCCTTTGCATCTGATCCTTCTATTATTGTTCCTCCCCAACTCTCTCCCCCAGCTCCAGTCCACACATAAAATTTATTCTATTTCCCCATCCTAGGGAGATCCATATCTCCACCTTAGTTCCTCCCTCTATGCTTAACCTCTGTGAGTCTATGAATTGTAGCTTGATTATCATTTATTTAGTGGATAATATCCAGATATAAGTGAATATATACCACATTTATTTAGTGGATAATATCCAGATATAAGTGAATATATACCACATTTATTTTTATGGGTCTGGGTGACCTTATTTAGGGTGTTCTTTTCCAAGTTCCATCCATTTGCCTGCAAATCTTGTGATGTCATTTTTTCATATTCTTCTATTTTTCATTCAAAAATTTACACTTCCACCCCGTCTCCCAGTCCCCTCCCTCTCCCCCACTACCCCTCCTCCCTCCCCCTGCTTCCTTAAGAGGGGGCAGGGTACCCTGCCCTGCCCTGTGGGAAGCCCAAGGCCCTCCCCCCTCCATCCCAGCCTAGGAAGGTGTACATCCATATAGACTAGGTTCCCCAAAAGCCAATAGATGCAGAAGAGATAGGTCCCAGTGCCATTATCATTGGCTTCTCAGTCAGCCCCCATTGGCAGCCACATTCAGAGAGTCCGGTTTGATCATATGCTCATTCAGTCTTGGTCCAGCTGGATTTGGTGAGCTCCAATTAGATCAGGCACACTGTCTCAGTGGGTAGACCAGCCCCTCGTGGTCCTGACTTCCTTGCTCATCTTCTCCCACCTTCTGCTCTTCGACTGGACCTTGGGAGCTCAGTCCATTGCTCTGATGTGAATGTGGGTCTCTGTCTCTATCTCCATCGATCGGACGAAATTTCTATGGTGATGATCAAGATATTCATCAATGTGACTATGGGACCAGGCCAGTTCAGGCACCCTCTCCTCTGCTGCCCAAGGACCTAGCTGGGAACATCCCTGTGGACACCTGGGAACCCTCTAGAGCCAAGTCTCTTGCTAATCCTAAAATGACTCCCTTAATGTAGATATCTTATTCCCTTCTAGCACTTTCTGTAAGGCTGGGTTCGTGGCTACATATTGCTTAAATTTGTTTTTATTCTGGAATATCTTGTTTTCCCCATCGATGGTGAAAGAAAGCTTTGCTGGGTATAGTAGTCTGGGCTTGCATCCATGGTCTCTTATTGTCTGCAGCACATCTATCCAAGACCTTCTGGCTTTCATGGTTTCCATAGAGAAGTCAGGTGTAATTCTGATAGGTTTACCCTTATATGTTACTTGACCTTTTTCCTTTGCGGCTCTTAATATTCTTTCTTTATTCTGTATGTTTTGTGTTTTGATTATTATATGGCGAGGGGATGATTTTTTTATATCCAGCTTATTTGGTGTTCTGTATGCTTCTTGAACCTTCATAGGAATATCCTTCTTTAGCTTCGGGAAGTTTTCTTCAATAATTTTGTTGAATATATTTCCTGGGCCTTTGGAGTGGAATTCTTCTCCTTCTTCTATCCCAATTATTCTTAGATTTGGTCTTTTCATGGTGTCCCAGATTTCCTGGATGTTTTGTGTTGCAAATTTGTTGGATTTGTTGTTTACTTCTATCACTGAGTTTATTTTCTCTATCGTGTCTTCTGCATCTGAGATTCTTTCTTCTATCTCTTGTATTCTGTTGGTTATACTTGTCTGTGTGGTTCCTGTTCGTTTATCCAGATTTTCCATTTCCTGCCATCTCTCAGTTTGTGTTTTCTTCATTGCCTCCATTTCAGTTTTCAAGTTTTGAACTGTTTCCGTTACCTGTTTGATTGCTTTTTCTTGGTTTTCTAGGGTATCTTTGAGGAATTGATTCATTTATTCTAACTTTTTGTTAGTTTTCTCATCCCTTTCTTTAAAGGAGTTTTTCACCTCTTCTTTAAAGGACTCTATAACTTTCATAAAGTTACGTTTAAAGTCAATTTCTTCTACTTCATCTGGGATAGGTGGCTCGGGTTTTCCTGTTCCATAATCGCTGGATTCTGGTGTTATCATGTTGCTTTTCAGGTTGTTGGATGAATTCTTTGATTGGCGCCTGCCCATCTCTTCTGAGAGTTGCCTGCTCTGCTCCGTTCGGCTCTGCTCAGCTCCCGGGGTCGGGGTCCAGATGAATCTGTGGAAGCTGGTTGGGCGAGGTTCCCAGCCCCAAGGGCAGGCTTACTGAGAGTTGCCTGCTCTGCTTCACTCTGCTCCCTGGGACAAAGGAGGCCCTCTGGCAGAGGACTCGCCCCTATTCTTATTATTCCTAGGTTTGGTCCTTTCATGGTGTCCCCGATTTCCTGGATTTTTGCATCAGGACATTTTTAGATTTAGCATTTTCCTTGACCAATATTGGTATATCCATTTTTTTCTTTTATCATATTTTCAGTGCTGGTATTCTCCTTTCAATTTCTTGTATTCTGTTGGTGAAGCTTGTCTCTTTAGTTCCTGTTCAAATTTCCAAATTTTTCATTTCCAGAATTCCCTCAGTTTTGGGTTTTCTTCATCAGTTCTATTTCTTTTTATCTATTTCCTTGCACTGTTTGTATTTTTCTGGATTTCTTTAAAGAATTCATTCATTCCCTCTTTAAGTGTCTCTATCATCTTTATCCAAGGTGTTTTTGGCCTTTTTCTTGGGCTTCAGCTATGTTGGAATAATCAAAATCTGCTGTGGTAGATTTTCTGGGATTCATTGGAGACATATTCTTCTGGCTGTTACTGATGACAGTGTTTGCATGCTGACATCTAGGCATTTGGAATGGAAATGACTATAGGTCTAAGTGACCATATTTGGTTTTGACTCTGTTGGGCAAGTGTTTTTTTCTTAAGTTTCTGCTCCCTCCCTGGACTTTAGGAGAGTGTAGTGGCATGTGCTATCTGGTAGCAGATTTTCTGTGACCTGTTTTCCTGGTCTGCTTAGCTGGTGTGTTCCCTGGGAGTGCTGCTGGTGTTGGAGGCTGGACTGATGAGATAAGTTGGGGGAAAGAAGGTTGGAGATCTTTGTGATCTTTTGGGGATGTGGTCAGAGGGGAAAGGGCCCCGAGCATGTTTTCTAACACAGAGCTGGGGATAAGACTGGGGACTTGTCTCTGGAAGATCAGAGAAGAGGCGCAGGCCTGCTGGGGATAAGACTAGGGACTTGTCTCTGGAAGGTCAGAGAAGAGACTAGGGGACTTGTCTCTGGAAGGTCAGAGAAGAGACTAGGGGACTTGTGTCTGGAAGATCAGAGAAGAGGCGCAGGCCTGCTGGGGATAAGACTAGGGGACGTGTGTCTGGAAGGTCAGAGAAGAGACTGGGGATGCATCTCTGGAAGGTCAGAGAAGAAGCAAGGCCTGCTGGGGATAAGACTAGGGGACGTGTCTCTGGAAGGTCAGAGAAGAGACTGGGGACATGTCTCTGGAAGATCAGAGAAGAGGTGAGGCCTGCTGGCAGCCCACCTGCTGCCTGGCAGGAGCAGCCTTTTCCAAGCTTGAGAATTAAATATTTGTGTTCCTGTGGTTCATTTTGCTACATTCGAGGTTGCCTTTATCCAGAACAAACAGTTTTACTTACTCTGACTCAGAATGTTTGAGATGAAGGCTGTATTTCTGTATCTATAGAAAGCCCACAGACAATTTGCTATTTGCTGTGATATTTGGCCACTGAGTTAGAAAATACTGGAGTATTAATGTTATATAGTCTCAAAAGACAGAAGGATCCCATATATTTTCTTCATAAAAGTTTTTTTTTAAATATGTCTTTGTGTGTTTGCCTGCATTTTCATCTGTGCACCATGTTCATACAGTGACTGTGGAGGCCAGAAGTCATTGGATCCCCTAGACTAAAGCTAATTGATTATTAGCTGCTTTGTTGGTCTAAGTCTTCTGGGAGGGTATTCAGCATCTCTCTCTCTCTCTCTCTCTTCTTTCTCTCTTTAGCCCCTCCACTAATATTCTTTTAGACAAAGGATATAAAGTAGGCTCCAAATGGCAGTTTTAGTTATTACTTGATTAACTTTCCAATGTAGTGTTAGGTAAAGCCTATGTGATTGTCTTCAGTTCTTTATGTATTGGTACTGAGACTAGGCTCAGCCCTAGACAAACCAAAGACTTGGTTTCTATCTCTTCCATAGTTATTACTTTAATTGGCTATGAAGAAATCACTTTACTTTTGTCTTGAATCGAAACTGGTATAATAAAGGTTGCATCTTAATTATCACAGAGTTCCTAAGCATCCAACATTACCAACTGTATTGCTTTCCTACACCATCATCATTGCTATTATCATGATCACCATAAGTATCATTTACGTACCCTAGGTTATAAGTGAACTCTTATTAATGGCACTGTTCTGCAAAAAGGTGTCACAACCTCTGCAGCCATACATAAAGTGGTTTGTGACTGATGTTTTTGAGAACACATATTTGGATAATGGTGGATTTCACATCATAGTTCTTATAAAAAATATTAAACAACAGTGAGAAGTAAGAACTCATGGCATGTGGTCTTGGTGTAAAAACATGTATATGCACTTATTGTTCTTAGGCGTTTAAGCATGTATTTGCAGCACTGAGTCACAGTGGCACCTGAAGCTTCTCCAGTGTGGTGTCCTTGATTTTTAGGTTACTATCCCCATCATGAGTGTGTTGATCTTCATGTGCCATTTTATGACATATTTACATTGTTGAGCTAAAATACCCCCCCCCAAATTTAAGAAAGCCTTTATTAAAAATATTAAATAGTAACCAAGATGGAATTTTTGTCAGAGCCATATCTGGAAATTTTCCAAGCCCCAAGACACATGTTGGTGGAGCTCATGTGTAAGACCTTATAAGCCACCATACTTTCCCATAAGGCTTTGTGATTAGTTTCCAAGAACTTTAATAGGTTTTCTGCCCCTTGATAATAAGTTTCTCCGCTGATGCAGTAAGTCAGACCAAGCTGAATTGAAAACATATGACATATAACATATAACAAATGACATATAACATATAAACATACGACATATAACATATAAACATATGACATATAACATGACATATAACATATAAACATATGACACTGCCTTATTGAAGGAAAGCAGCTCCCAAGTGGTTGTCCAGTCCTGGAGATGGAGGCTGGAGAAGATGATACACCCACAAACAAAAGCAGGGAGACTTTAAAGAGAAGATACACCCACAAACAAAAGCAGGGAGACTTTAAAGGAGATAGGCGAGGCACGATGAGTGTTCATCACAAGCTGGGTTTGTGGTCAAGTACGGTCAAAACTGAGCACTTTAGGTGGGAACTTGGCAACTGACAACTTCAGGGGAGGAAGCTGCAGTAACAGTCAAGAGTGTGGAACTGGTTTTTTTGGTGACTTCTCTTTGTTCAGAGATCCTCTGAGTGGATGGGGTTTGGAGAGACAGGAATGGAGCTTCTCAGATTATGCAGGAGCAAACTGGAGGTTTCAATTTAACATCCTGAGTTTTGGGGTATAAGGGTGCTGGTTCAAATATGGCTCCTTTCTGTTGACATGGGATGACATGTGGAGCCTGGAGTTGATTGACTCGTGCTCAACAGGAGGTATGGGCAAAGAAGCATTCAGTTAACTGCCCTCCTGGAGACCTCATGAACCTGTTCTTGGAGGAAGCAGAGAAGGCAATTTGCAAGGAGAAAAAATAGATTATTACCAGCAGTCCTATGAATGGGGCTAGCCATGAGAAGAGTGAAGACTGCAAGAAAGAATGGAAGGGAGATGTGCCCTGGTTGTATTGGCATTTTTTTTCCTTTTTAATTGATTTTTATTGAGTTCTACATCCTTTCCCTCAGCCCTCCATGCCTTTCCCCTCCACCCTTTAATGCTCCCCCAAGGTCCCCATGTTCCCAATCTATTCAGGAGATCTTGTCCTTTTCTACTTTCCATGTAGGTTAGATCTATGTAAGTCTTCCTTAGTGCCCTTTATTGTTGTCTAAGTTCTCTGGAATTGTGGTTTGTAGGCTGGTTTTCTTTGCTTTATGTTTAAAAAACCACCTATGAGTGAGTACATGTGATAACTGTCTTTCTGTGTCTGGGTTACCTCACTCAAAATAATGTTTTCTAGCTCCATCCATTTTCCTGCAAAATTCAAGATGTTCTTGTTTTTTTTTTCTGCTGTGTAGTACTCCACTGTGTAAACGTACCACATTTTCCTTATCCATTCTTCAGTTGAGGGGCATTTAGGTTGCTTCCAGGTTCTGGCTATGACAAATAATGAACATAGTTGAGCACATTTGTGGCACGATTGAGCATCCTTTGGATATATACCAAAAAGTGGTATTACTGGGTTTTGAGGAAGGTTGTCCCAGCAGCACAGACACTGAGAGAAACAATTAATAAGTGGGACCTCCTGAAACTGAAAAGCTTCTGTAAAGCAAAGGACATGGTCAACAAGAGAAAACGACAGCCTACAGAATGGGAAAAGAGCTTCACTAATCCCACATCAGACAGAGTTCTGATCTCCAAAATATACAAAGAACTCAAGAAATTGGTCATCAAAAGAACACATAATCCAATAAAAAATGGAGTACAGACCTAAACAGAGAACTCTCAACAGAGAAATCTAAAATGGCTGAACGACACTTAAGGGAATGTTCAACATCCTTAGTCATCAGAGAAATGCAAATCAAAACATCTCTGAGATTCCATCTTATACCCGTAAGAATGGCCAAGATCAAAAACACTGATGACAACTTATGCTGGAGAGGTTGTGGGGAATAGGGAACACTTCTGCATTGCTGGTGGGAATGCAGGATGGTACAACCCCTTTGGATGTCAGTGTGGTGATTTTTCAGAAAATTAGGAAACAACCTTCCTCAAGACCCAGCAATACCACTTTTGGGTATATATGCAATGGATGCTCAATTGTGTCACAAGGACATGTGCTCAACTATGTTCATAGCAGCATTGTTTGTCTTAGCCAGATCCTGGAAACAACCTAAATGCCCCTTGACTGAAGAATGGATAAGGAAAATGTGTTACATTTACACAATGGAATACTACACAGCAGAAAAAAATAAGGACATCTTGAAATTTTCAGGCAAATGGATGGAGCTAGAAAACATCATTTTGAGTGAGGTAACCCAGACTCAGAAAGACAATTATCACATGTACTCACTCATAAGTTGTTTTTAAACATAAAGTAAAGAAAACCAGGCCACAAGTAACAATCCCAGAGAACTTAGACTAGTTCTCTTGGGTGAGTTTGCTTCTTTTTGTTTTAAAGTTTTCAAATGTTCTGTTAATTCACTAGTGTGGGGTTTCCCCAGCTTTGTTATGTAGGCATTTAGTGCTATGAACTTTTTTCTTAACGCTGCTTTCATTGTGTCCCGTAAGTTTGGATATGTTGTGTGGTCATTTTCATTGAATTTCAGGAAATCTTTTATTTCTCCCTTTATTTCTTTCTTGACCTATTGATGATTCAGGTGAGCATTGTTTAATTTCCATGAGTTTGTGTGCTTTCTGGAATTAGTATTGCTGTTGACTTCGAGTTTTAAACCATAGTGATCTGATAAGATACATGGGGTTATTCTAATTTTTTATACTTGTTGACATTTCTTTTGTTACCGAATAAGTGATCAATTTTTGATACGGTTCCATGGGGTGCTGAGAAGAAGGTATATTCTTTTATGTTTGGATGGAATATTCAATACATGTCTGTTAAGTTCATTTGAGTCATAACATCTGTTAATTTCCTTATTTCTCTTTTAATTTTCTGTCTGACTGACCTGTTCAGTGATAAGAGTGGAGTATTGAAGTCTCCCACTAATAGTGTGTGGGGTTTAATGTATAATTTAAGCTTTAGATGTGTTTCTTTTACTTATGAGGGTACCCTTGTATTTGGGGCATAGATGTTCACTATTGAAATTTCCTCTTGATGGATTTTTCTTGTGACTAATATGAAATGTCCTTCTCTGTTTCTTTTGATTTATTTTAGTTCGACATTTATTTTGTTAGATGTTGGGATAGCTACTCCAGCTTGTTTCTTAGGTCCATTTGATTGGAATTTTTTTCCCAACCCTTTACTCTGAAGCGATATCTGTCTTTGAGATTGAGGTGTGTTTCTTGTATGCAGCAGAAGGATGGATTCTGTTTTTCGTATCCATTCTGCTAGCCTGTGTCTTTTTATAGGTGAGTTGAGTACCTTTATATTAAGGGCTATTAATGACCAGTGATTGCTATCTCCTGTTAATTTAGTTTTCATTGTTGGTGATGTTAATTTGCGCATTTCCCCTTCTTTGGAATTTGCTGCAATGAGACCCCCAATTGTTTGTGTTTTTGTTGATGTAGACAACTTCCTTGGGTTGGAGTTTTCCTTCTAGTATTTTGTGTAGGGCTAGATTTGTGGGTGTTAGTTAAATCTGTTTTTTCATAGAATATCTTGTTTTGTCCTTCTATGGTGATTTAAAGTTTTGCTGGGTACAGTAGTCTGGGATGGCATCCATGGTCTCTTAATGTCTGCATAATGCTTGACCATGACCTGCTGGCTTTCATTGTCTCCAATGAAAAATCAGGTGTAATTCTGATAGGTCTGCCTTTATATGTTATTTGGCCTTTTTCCTTTGCAGCTCTTAATATTCTTTCTTTACTCTGTATGTTTAGTGTTTTGATTATTATGTGGCGAGGGGACTTTTTTTTTGATTCAGTCTGTTTGGTGTTCTGTAAGCTTTTTGTATCTTCATAGGTATATCTTTCTTTAGGTTGGGAAAATTTTCTTCTATGATTTTGTTAAGTATATTTTCTGTGCTTTTGAGTTGGACTTCTTCTCCTTCTTCTATACCAATTATTCTTAGGGTTGGCCTTTTCATGGTGTCCCATATTTCCTGGATATTTTGGGTTAAGCTTCTGTTAGATTTAATGTTTTCTTTGACTATTCTATTTGACTGACTGTTTCTGTTTCCTCTATTGTTTCTTGAATGCTTGAGATGCTCTCTTCCATTTCTTATATTCTGCTGTTCATGCTTGTGTTTGTGGTTCTTGATTGTTTTCTCATGATTTTTGTTTCTATAATTTCCTTGGCTTGTGTTTTCTTTATTTTCTCTATTTAGTTTTCAAGTCTTGAATAGTTTCTTTAATATGTTTGATCGCTTTTTCTTGGTTTTCTTTAAGGGATTTGCTGATGTCTTCTAATTTTTTGTTCATCTTTTCCACCATTTCTTTGAGGGAATTTCTCATTTTCTCTTTAAGAGTTTCAAACATTCTCCTGAACTTATCTTTTAGGCCATTTTCTTCTGCTTCAGCTATATTTGGTTGTTCAGGTCTTGCTGTCATAGGGTCTTTAGGTTTTACTGGTGTCGTGTTGTTCTCACCTTTTCTACTCATCTTTTCCTCTAATGGGTGTGGTTGGGGCTGTCTGTGATTCTGTTGATTAATCTTCTAGATGCCAGTGAATCCAAGGCTCAGATGGTTGTTCCTCGTAGTACAGTCAGTGTCACGGTTCTAGTTACCCCTTTGGTCACTCCATGTTCCTGGAGGTCACTCAGCACTCCCAGGCTTTGCTCCACTCCCTTGTGGTTTGCTATTTCAGGCCTGTTCTAGCCTAGGTTGTTAGCTCAGACCTGTTTCTGTAAATGTCCCTGGTCTGGATCTGTTCCTGCAGAGGTCCCTGGCTTGGGCTTGGTCCTGTAAAGGACTCTGGCTCTGGTCTACTCCCTCAGAGTTCCCAGGCTCCAGTGCGCCCAGACCCACAGAGGATCTGGCTCAGGCTTACTCCCTCAGAGGTCCCAGACTCACGCTCAGACTCACATAGGTTTATGGTTCCTGCCTATTCCTTTTGCTATTCCAGACCAATGCCCATACCCACAGAGGTCCTGGCTCAGGCCTACTCCCTCTGAGGTCCCAGACTCATGCTTGGACCTGCAGAGATCTCTGGTTCCCACCTACTCCCTCAGAGGTCCCAGATTCATGCCCATACCCACAGAGGTCCTGGCTCAGGCCTCGTTCCTCGGAGGTCCTAGACTCACGCCCAGACCCACAGGGGCCCTGGCTTAGGTCTACTCCCTTGAAGGTCCCAGATTCATGTCTGGACCCTCAGCAGTCTCTGTCTCTGGCTCACTCACTCAGAGGTTGCTCCCCTGTACTTGTTCCTGTGGAGTTTGCTGTCTCAGGTCTGCACTGGCCCAGGTTCCTGTCTCAATCCTGGTCTGCCAATGTCCCTGGACTAGATCCTCTCCCGCTCCCATGGAGCTTGCTTTCTCAGGCCCACTCTGGCTTAGGTAGCTCATATTCTCAGATCTTGATGTGTTTGAGGATCATTATCTGGTAAGCTTATTCAAACTAGATAAATGTTGTTTGGTTCTAGTTACTTGTTTTAGGCTTAACTTTGAAAACATGTATGAGAAGCTAAATCTGAACATATCAAAGAACTTGATCATTTATGAGATGAATGAATATTAAATTGTATGTCTTATAAGGTAAGGATTTTAGAGCTTTATTTCTGTTGAGTTTAGGCTTAAAAATAACAATTTCTTAATTGAAGATTTTTAAATTCCAAGATAAGATTTTTAACCATAAACACTGTTCATAAGGAGACTGGAAGCTTTTCTGATCCTTTTATAGTATACCATCATAGACCACAACATCTTTTTTGTATGACTAACTTTACCAAACTCGCTATAACTTAACAGTGTTAGTAAAAGCAAGGGGCTTAGACATACATTACTAAATTGGTCTCTCTTAGACTGAACAGACTTTAAGTAAGGAGACACACTTTGCTATACTGCTTAGATGCACAGTTTTGCTGCATTGTAAGATAGGAATACCCTAGTTTGGAGTTTAGCTATGGACCTAAGTTTTAGCTTTTTATTTATCTCTTTATTAAGATCATGCATTGAAGAAGGTATTATAATAAAATGTCTTACAAACTTTAAATGTTCCATAGCCTTATAAATTTAAGCATTTGAAGAACTGTTTCTTAAAAATAACCAGTTTATTTAAACTTTCTCTAAAACTCTAAAATTTTCTTTTGAAGAAGTTTAAGATCTCTCACCTGTGTGTTCTGCTAATATCCAAATAAAGTACTTTTTATTTCAAGAATAAAGACATAAAGCACAAACATAATTTGTAGAAAGCAAAACCGTGTTTCAACAGTGTAAACAGTTCAGTGTCTCTAAAATCAATACCAAGCAGATTATTCTCATGCCACAAAATCTGGCTGCCAGCAAGATACATCCCTGTCCATGAATGCTTTACTACCAGCACTGTTTTTAAATCATGTCTTTTATAAACCTTGTTTTTAGGACAGAACAGGAATTATCATACAAAAATTCATCCTAATCCATAATATCTTGGAGATCTGTTGTCTCCGTGGTAGGCCCACTTCGTGTAGTCACCTTTAATCCAGATGTGGTGAAGTCATATGACATTCCTCTTTCCCAGTCCCAGTTCCAGTCAAAATGATTAAGATGGTGGAAAACAGCATGTTGTTTCTCACAACAGCTACAATTTGGACTTGCAAGTTTTAAGTTAACTTTTTGTTACAGACTTCTAACCATACCCAATTCTCATAGATGTTTTTATTTTTTTTTGTTTTTTTTTTAATTTTAATTTTTTTTTATTTTTCTCTGCTCCTCTCCCTCCATCAACCCTCCCCCAAGGTCCCCATGCTCCCAATTCATTCAGGAGATCTTGTCTTTTTATACTTTCTACTTCCCACGTAGATTATATCTATGTAGGTCTCTCTTAGTGTCCGTATTGTTGTCTAAATTCTCTGAGATTGTGGTTTGTAAGATGGTTTTCTTTGCCTTATGTTTAAAAACCACCTATGAGTGAGTACATATGATAATTGTCTTTCTGTGTCTGGGTTACCTCACTCAAAATAATGCTTTCTAGTTCCATCCATTTCCCTGCAAAATTTAGGCTGTTGTTATTTTTTTCTGCTATATAGTACTCCATTGTGTAAATGTACCACATTTTTTTTAATCCATTCTTCGATCAAGGGGCATATTTGATAAAGAAGCAAAAAATATCAAATGGAAAAAAGAAAGCATATTCAACAAGTGGTGCTGGCATAACTGGATATCAACATGTAGACAAATGAAAGTAGACCCCTATCTATCACCATGTACAAAACTCAAGTCCAAATGGATCAAAGACCTCAACATAAAGCCAGCCACACTGAACCTTATAGAAGAGAAAGTGCGAAGTACGCTTGAATGCATTGACACAGGGAACCACTTCCTAAATAGAACCCCAGCAGCACAGACACTGAGAGAAACAATTAATAAATGGGACCTCCTGAAACTGAAAAGCTTCTGTAAAGCAAAGGACATGTTCAACAAGATAAAACGCCAGCCTACAGAATGGGAGAAGAGCTTCACTAATCCCACATCAGACAGAGGTCTGATCTCCAAAATATACAAGGAACTCAAGAAATTTGGACAACAAAAGAACACATAATCCAATAAAAAAATGGAGCACAGACCTAAACAGAGAACTCTCAACAGAGGAATCTAAAATGGCTGAAAGACACTTAAGGAAATGTTCAACATCCTTAGTCATCAGAGAAATGCAAATCAAAACAACTCTGAGATTCCATCTTACACCTGTAAGAATGGCCAAGATCAAAAACA
>PVIU01031490.1:0-14752 GCA_004026605.1 Ondatra zibethicus
AGGGAGAAGGGAAGGACTGGGGAGAGCTTGGAGGAGTGGGAGGGTGGAGATGGAGGAAAGGTGGATATTGGAGCAGGAATAAGATATCTACATTAAGGGAGTCATTTTAGGATTGGCAAGAGTCTTGGCTCTAGAGTTTTCTAGTTTCTTAAGAGGCAAAGCTAGACTGCATTTCCCCTTCCCTTCTACTATGAGCTTCCCTTTCAAAGCCAATTTCAGTGCATCCTGTTTTGTATACTGCATTTTTCACCTTTGCACAAAGTCCTTTCAGATTTTCTTTTTACTCTTTTTGCTTTTTACTGTCTCTTTTGTTCAGGAGTGGGTTGCTTCATTTCTATGTTTTTGTGAGTTTCCAAATTTTCTCAGTGTTGATCTCTATTGTTCTATCACTGTAGTAAGAAAAGCAACTGACATTATTTCAATCTTCTAAATTTGTTAAGAGATGGCTCAGCGGCTAAGAGAGCTGCCTATTCTTCCAGTGGTCCTGAGTTCAGTTCCCAGCAACCATATGGTGGCTCAAACCATCCGTAGTAAGATCTGGCACCCTCTTCTGATCTACAGGCATACATGTACACAGAACACTATATGCAATATATATATAAATAAATCTTTAAAAAAGAGTTATGACATCTCCTTTATATTGCTCCCTGTCCCCTGCAATGCTGCATAAAACAAAATTAAAGAAAAAAGGGCCATGAATTTGAAGGAGAGCAATCAAAGGAATGCACAGCAGAGTTTGGAGGGAAGGAAGGCAAGGGAGAAACAAAATATTTATATTATGACCTCAATTATTTTTATTTATATTAATGAAAATAGATTTTTTTCCTCATACAATATACCTTGATTACAGTTTCCCCTTTCTCTTCTCCTCCCAGCTCCTCCCTACCTCCTTTTCCCCTCTGGATCCACTCCCTTTCTGTCTCTCATTAGAAAACAAACAGGCTTCTAAGAACTAGCAACCAAACATGAGAAAGAAAATATAATAAGACAAAACCAAAACCATCACTGGACATGGCAACACAGCAGAGGAAAAATAGCCCCAAGAGTAGGCACAGGAATCAGAGACACCCCCTCATTCTCATAGTCAGGAGTTCCATAAAAATACTAAGCTGAAAGTTATAATAAATTGGCAGAGAACCTGCTGCAGACCCGTGTCAACCCTGTGTGTGCTTGCTGCTTCAGTGTCTCTGAGTTCATATGAGCCTTGCTCAGTTGATTCAGAGAGTTTTTCCTGATGTTCTCCATCTCCTCTGGCTCTTACACTCTTTCCACCTCCTCTTCCCTAGGGTTCCCTGAGGTCTGAGGGGAGTGATTTGATGAGGGGGGAAGGCAAAGAGGAAATGAAACGAATACATTATGATCTCAAAAAAAATTTAAAATATTTTTAAAAACTAGAAAAAATGTTTTGACCTACTCTATCCTGAAGAATAATCCATATACATCTCAGAGGAGTGTATATACTTGTACTCACATATATGCATATGTGTATATAAAGGTATGCAGTATAGATGTATGTATGCATACATATGTGTGTACATACATATAGTACATTTAAGTTTTATAATCATACATGCACAAATTGTTGATATTTTCCCTAAATAGCCAGAGAAATGTATATTGTTTGTCTTTGAAGTTGAAGGCAAATGAGTTGAGACTCTGTGAAAGTAAGGACTGAACAGACTGTTAGTTGGAACTTTAACAACAAAATGTGAACCAGTTGCTGATTAGCTAGAGTCAATTATTCGAATGGTTTTCATTATCGGGGCCCTAAGGGTTTGTGCCAATCCACCATGATGTGCCAGTACTTAGTTTAAATTTATTAAGTAAAGTAAGTATATAGTGGTATATTATTTGTGTTTTAATAAATAAAGCTTGCCTGAAGATCAGTGCAAAAAGCCACACTAGTCAGCCATACAGGCCAGGCGGTAGTGATGCATGCCTTTAATCCCAACACTACAGAGGAATATAAAATGGGAGGAGACAGGTTTCACTCTCAGTCTCAGTCTGAGGATTCGTGGAGCCAGGATCACCCATTTTCGATCTGAGGTAGAAGTAAGAGCCAGTAGTTGGCTGTTTTGCTTTTCTGATCTTCAGGTTGAACGCCAATATCTGTCTCTGGGTTTTTATTATTTGTGCTACAAGGTTAGATTGCACTGAAGAAGTAGTGATAATAGCCACCTTCTATCTAAATAGGTCCTTCTAAAACTGTCTCAATCCTTAGGGGCCCCATTTTAACATACATGTCAACTATTTTAGCACAAAGATTTGTGAGCTCCCATATTTGTATACCAAATTATTAATGTCAAAGACTTGATTTCATGTCAACTTGCTACTCACTGGTTTACAGCATTCACGCACATTATAGACTATTTCAGGCAATGGGTGGCATTGGAATACATGAGTGTCATGGAAATTAAGCTATAGTATACGAGTAATTAAGTAAAGCTGTGATAATAATGTGATCTGTTTTTCTAATTTTTGTTCAGCAACTTTCCAAAAGATTTAGTGTATACTTGTTTAAATTTAGAGAGATTCTCATATAACTTGAGCCTCCATATTAATTAGAACATGATGACTTGCCAATTTGTGCAAATCAGCAGGTGTTAGATGTTAAATTTATGCAGACTCTATGTTGTACAGACATGGAACCTAACAGAACCCTTTATCCTTTTGCTATACGTAATGCATGTTGATTTTCCAATCTTGTCAAATTGTGAACATGTTTCTGATTTTTTAAGTCTCTCCACACCACATTTTCTTTTCTTTCTATCTCCCTCCCTTTCCTGCCCTTTTCTTCTCCTCCCCATTCTCTCTATCTTTCTTTAAGAAAGGGGAGTCCTTTCTACCCTGCTCATATTTCAAAATTGATTTCTTTAGAAGACCTCATGCTAACAGAGCTACAGCTACTGCCCCCGCTCCCATGGCAATGGTTGTCCTATAGGTATAGAGTTTACGAGTCCTATACATACATTAGATTTGATTTTACCTTTTCTTGCACCATGGCATTGTCTTAATGTTTTCTTTATGACTTTAGAATGCAGATCATAGTGATAGAAGCCTAAGGCAGTGGCAACAGAAAAGGCTTTTTTAATGGTCCTAGTAAGCTACTTGCTTTTATAACAGTGGACCTTGGCATGCTGTGTAACCATGGTGTTTCCCCCTTTAACAAATGCTGTTTCACTTTCATGAGTCACCATTCAAATGGGCTGATATAATACAGGATATAAGGATTTCCCTGGAACAACCTATACGGTGTATGTGTGTGTGGGGGGGGTGTAGGGGCAATAGCTAGTTCATATGTACAACTAATCTGTTATAGGACCAGGATTATTCTCCTGATCATAGCATCATTCATAATTTATGCTGGAATCCAGACACATGATTCATTTGAAGACACAGATAGGTCTGCACCAAGGCAACTGATACAAAGCCACTTTAAAGAGGTTTATGCCATTCCCATTATTGCTAGAAAGTTCTTAAATTCCAGACTTAGTTTGCAAAATATGTAGGATGCATCACTACAAACAACTCAGCAAATGCCGTATGAAAAATCTCAGCTCAAAGATCATGGTACCGAACAAGCAGTAACTGAAAGTGCCTGCTTGCCATCAGGTAGAATCCTCACTTAGCAAGTCAAAATAATGGAAGAAGGCTCTTCAGGGATGATGATCATTGTTTATACATACTCCTTGCTGAAGTCATTTTTATGTTCCATTGCAGAGGAAGATGGCTCCCCATTCAAAATTTTGTTTATGGGGCTACATTATCAACCAAGAGGAAATACCATTATTAAGAAAGTATGAAAAGGATAGTATGTACACTTTATCAACCAAGAGAAAATACCATTATCAAGAAAGTATGAAAATGATAAGTATGTACATGAAGCTCTTGGGAGACATGAGTACAACTCTTTTTTTTTTTTTTTTGGTTTTGGAGACAAGGTTTCTCTGTGTAACCATACCTGTCTTGGAACTTGCTCCTGTAGAGCAGGCTGGCCTTAAACTCACAGAGATCTGCCTGCCTCTGCCTCCTGAGTGCTGGGTTTAAAGGTGTGTGCCACCACTGCCTGACTTGTGTAACTCTTAAGCAGTTTTGAAAATGGCTTGAGAGTGTGGAGACAGGAACTGGTCTTTAAGAGATGGGAGTTAAGATAAAATTTACTATGTATAGTTTGAATTTTCTTCTGTCTTAACCTTTTTTTCTGTTGCTAATAACACAATACCACAAATTTTAAAAGTTATAAAGGAAATAAATTTGTTTTTGAAGGACAATTCTGGGTCAAGGTAGAAGGGCCACATCTGGTTATTCTTGCCTTGCTTCTTGCAGAGTTCCAAAGATGGACAGAATCATATAGCAAAAGACACTAAACACACATGTATATGTGTCTTAGTAATGTTCATTGTGTTAAATTTAATTTTTTACTTTTTGTTCATGTATGAATTCACTTTATTTTTGTCAAATCCACCTCTTTCTTCCTCCTGTATCCCCTTATCCTCCTTCCAACTTTATGCAGATACACCCAGAGACAGACACACACACACACACACACACATGCACAAAATACTGAATCCAGTTAGTTGCCTGCACGCAAGGCTCTCCATGGTAGCAGGATCAACCCATCAGGGCACCACCTCTGAGTAAAACTGACTTTCTCTTTCCTGGCAGTCAATGATTGCTTGTAGTTTCTTAACTAGGAGTGTGACCTTATGAACCACCTTCACTTTATTTATGGTGGAAAATTGACTAGATTAATCTGCACATATTGTGTAGGTAACCATAGATGCTTAGACTTCATGTTTGCAATCGCGTCTGGTGTCCTGAAGACAGTTTTGCAGCTTTCTTCCCTCACATCTTGCTTGGATACTTATCTACTTGTCTGCATTGTTTCCTGAGCCTTGGGGAAGAAAGTGTGATACACATGTCCCATTTGGGGATGAGCAGTCCTCAGTCATTTTGTCTCTGCACTTTGATGATCTGTGGTTCTTTGTGTTAATCTCTGCAAAAACAACCTTTTCTGATGAGGAGTATGAGCTAGACCAAGCTATGGCCATAAGGATGAATATATAGAAGGCAGTTAGAAAGTATATCTGTTTACCAAAATGATAGTAATATGTTCTCCCCTAAGGTCTATGACCTTTCCAACTATGGTTCTAGGGCAGGTTTACTCACACCAGGCATGAGTGCTCACCTGTTGAGTGGGCCTTAAATCCAACCAGACAGCTCTTGGTTACCCCCAAGGCATTTGTGTTATTATTAAACTGCTGGGCATATATTATTAGGTGAGCTGCTAAGGTAGTTTGCAGGGTTCATAACAGGGTAAGTCTTTGTATCTTTTCTCTCCTGGCAGCTTGCATAGCACCTTGCAGCGTTATGAAAGCTAGCCATCATGGAAGAGGCTTCAAGTTCAGTACCAGGTTGATTTCTCCTGGTCTGTGACAAAAGGGTGTGGCATCTTCAGTAACGGAGTCTTACTCTCAAGTTCTGGTGGTCAACAAACTGCAATGGCAGTGCCATGTATTGTTTTGGGGGTCTATTGGAGCTGACTAACCAACAACTCAAAAGGAGGTAGCATTTGAGTTGGGACTGGACCTTTTGTTTGAGAGTCTGTGGTTTCTGGAAGGAACATTACCCACTCTTCCATGTAGAACAATTCTATATCATTCACATATTATAATATATAATATATATTACAGTGCTAGGTTTCAATGTGGTTTTTTCCAAACATTGTTAATATTATTTATCCCTATTCCCACTCTCACTTTGTTAAAAGTGTCCAAATCAAAGAATATCATAAGAATAAAGTTCAGGGGGCTGGAGAGATGGCTCAATGGTTAAGAGCTCTGACTGCTCTTCCAGAGGACCAGGATTCGATTCCCAGCACCCACATGGCAGCTCACAACTGTCTGTGACTCCAGTTCCACGGGATCCAACACCCTCACACAGACATATATGAAGGCAAAAACACCAATGCATATGAAATAAATAAATTTAATAATAAAAAAGAATAAAGTTCAATAAGTTCTCCCAGAGTGAACAAATGCACCATGACATGCCTATATTCCATTACAATAATGATAATAGTAAAACAATAACAAAAAATTTACAAGGAAAACACCTTTAAAAGTTAAAACAAGTCTAGAGAGATGGCTCAGAGGTTAGGAGCACTGGGTACTCTTCCATAGCACCTGGGTTCAATTCCCAGCTCCAAATGGTGGCTCACAACTGTCTGTAACTCCACTTCCAGGCAGTCTAAAACCTTTTATTGGTCTCTATGGGCATTAGGCATACACATGGTGCACAGATATACACACAGGCAAAATATCCATACACATAAAATAAAAATAGATAAATGTTAAAAAAATTTAAAGAGTAAAAATAAGGCTAAGCAAATAAATGGTATTTATTTTAAAAACTAAAATAAACAAAAATTTCTCTCTCTCCTCTCTCTCTCTCTCTCTCTCTCTCTCTCTCTCTCTGTGTGTGTGTGTGTGTGTGTGTGTGTATATACATGACACAGTATACTTGTAAGAATACACTGGAAGGAATCAGTTATCACCTGTAAATGGACCTCAGCTCACTAGGCTTGAGAGCCCTAAATTAATTTATAAAACTGAAAAATTATAATAATTGAAGTTAAACAAAAACATGATAGAATGAATATAAAAGAAGACAGAGCTTGCATACAATGACTTGAATTTGTTCAGTCTTAAAAACAGAGATAAAACAGATTGAAAGGGTTTCGCAGTCTATGGGACAACACAAGAGACAACATTTATCTTTCATAACTTCCAGAAAGAGAGAAGAAAATAGTGAAGCTGAACATTCAAAAAAGCAATTAATCAATATATCTCAAATTTATGCAAGGTATACACATAGAGTCAAGAAGCAGAATGATACTCTGATAGATAACTGAAAGTAAATACATGCAAAGAATCCTCAGAGACTTCTGAAATGAGAAAATTATAAAACTTCTAGAGAGAAATGTGTTAAATTGGTTTTAGGTCAGTGTTCATCATGCTTATGTATAGAATACTGTGTCAAATTGAATAGCAATGTGTTTTTATTGGAAAATATGTACACTAAAAGGATATACCAGCCAAAAATAAGTTAAAAAAGAAATTATCTCTTAACTACTAATTCCATGTCTGCTGAAGCATATTTCTAGAATGACACAATCAATCAGGACAGCTGCAGATGAAAACAAACCAAACCAAACTGAAAACACTTATTGTAGTATGCATGACTTTAAAAATCCACTAGAGAGGGCTGCCATGATGGCTCAATAGTTACAAGCATGTACTCACCTTCCAGAGGACCTGAGTTCAGATCTCAGCACCCAGGTCAGCTGGTTTACTGCAGCCTATAACTACAGCTTCAGGGCATCTGACACCCTCTTCTGAACTTCACAGGCAACTCTACTCACAAGTGCACATCCACACACAGAGACACACATATAAACACATAAATAAAAATAAAATAAAGATCTTTAAAAATTCTACTATGGGAAATTTGAGAGCATTTGGTTTCACAGTTTCAGGCTAGGTTAGCATATATTTTGATTGTATAATAATTCATTTTTTATCTCCATATTCTTGCTTTGTGTACTTATCACTGAAAGTAGAAAAAGGAGTGCAGTGGCAGGACTGGTCTCAGACATAGGAAACACTAAGACTTGAAGGAGGGACTTCAGAATGCCTGGATGAAGAAGGAACTGATTTATGCCCATCACCTGAAAGGGCAGGAAGCAGATGCTTCTGTGGAGTCTCAAGTGAGATCCCAACTCAATGACAAGTCGGCCTCAATGTTGGGGGAACTGATCTAAGAGTTCAAGTGATCCATGGCAGACATCAGAACTGTGGATCCCAGAAAAGAAATGAGTGCTATTTAAGTCACTAAGTTGGAATTGATTTTTCAAGTAGTTGTAGAAAAGTAAGAAAAGGCCATTGACATTATTGCTGTATTTAATAAGCTATGGTTAAAATAACTCTGTGAATTACCCAATCTGTTGGAGAATATGATGAACTCATTTTTGGCTCAGATATAACCATATTTGGCTCTTTAAGGTGTAAACTTACATGAGTATAGTCAGAAGCACTGCACGGAATTCTCAACACTGATTATGGAGATTAATTGCAATATATAGCAATGCACAGGCAGCATGAAGATGACCCATAGTCAATGGGAGGACCAGGAGGATAGAGGTGACTCTCGGGAGCTATCCTTAAATGAGGTGGAGCTGGAGTTCCATGGCCTCCTGTGGGGCAACAGCAGACAAGCAAAGCAAGAGGGACAGGAACTGCAGGGAAGTTCTCAGATATAAAGGGAATTGATTATGAAGGATCTGGTGTGAGAGACATTCTCCAAGAGTCAGTGAGATAGGCTCCAATAGTAGCCAACAAAATACTCAGTGTCCCAGAACTCATAAAGACTGTCTGTCTGTCTGTCTGTCTCTGTCTCTGTCTCTCTCTTTCTCTCTCGTATGTGTGTGTGTGTGTGTGATCACAATAAATGCTGGATTGATCAAACCGTTTACAAACCCTTAAAAAAAAAACCCAATGGATTAACATCTGCACGCATGTTTTTCTGCACTATGACAGTTCCATATGGCCTCAATGGTTACATAACTCCACTTAAACTACAGAGCCTATGAAACAAGGGCAATTTCTAGCTTTATCATAATTCCAATTTTTCAGCAACTTCTGCTGGCAGTGGTAGGATATTCACCACACAAGACAGCATGGACATGGGTCTTTATTAGCCAGCTGGTGACTATAGTGGGTGTTCAGGATCCCAGTGCAGCCCTGAGCCTTTCTCAGGGTGAGCTTTTAATCACAAAAGCCATGTCCCGGGCTGACTACTTCAGTTAGCAAGAACAGTTAGCCAGAAGCAGAACTACAGAAGCCAAAAAGCAAGTTAGTACATTCAGAGACTTTCCCGGACTATGGACTTTGAAGGGTTAGGCCTTTGTTTTAGTTTTGGCAGGTAATGCTGTCTATGTGCTGAGTTTTACAGCCTGAATGGCACTTCCATCATGGAGTCAGTTGTGCTAAAGTCTGGGGCCCTACTAAGGTCTGAACCCTGTCACATTTCCCACTGGTCTTAGTGAATGAGTCAAATCATAGACTCATCCTGTTTTAGTTCAACATGCAGGGCCTCGCTGTTCATCTAATCAGAATGAGAATTAAAGGCCAGGGGGATCAAGAGAACAGAGATTTGTACCAATTATTTACCCAACCATGTCAAGATTTTTTTAATTACCCCTGCTCAATTAGCATAGGAACAACATGTTTCTCCCAAAGGCAGACATAGTTTCCTTTATCTCATGAGAAGTCTAAGGCCACCCAATTTTGTATGATTGTTTCAACAAGGGAACCTAATTGTTTTAATTCAGAAACTGAAACTTTTAATACCTCTATGCCTGATCAACTTGTGTACTTAGTCTGGAAAGTATCAGAAGAGGCACATTTAGTCAAACCACTGGTACATGCACACCAACTAGTCTCAGGGGCTTGGTAATATTACTGTTATCCAGATGAATTAAGACTAAAGTCAGAATAGTAGACATCAGAATAAGAGGAAATGCCTAGGTTAAAGACTTTAGATATTAGACAAGTTTCAGTCCTCTAACATTAATTTGGGCTGTTCCCATTACAACAAGTTATTAGTCAATGGGCTGTCAGTCTGGTTGGTTCTTATCTCTATGTAGTATAGGGACCAGGTGTCTAACCAGAAATCCAGACTGATTATTGGCTGTGAGTGATTAACTCTATCACCAGGGTCCCTTCCTGTGGCATGGAGTCTGTTTCTCCAGATTTTTTCCTGTTTCCCAAAGGCCAGAATCATTTTAAAGGAAATTTTCAGGAAGCCTCAGTTTTACAAGCCCAATTTTTCCCTTGTTTCTAGCAACTGGGGGACCCAGCTGCAGAGCATGCATAGAACTGTAAATTCTTTATTCCTATTTCAAAAGATAAATTCCCACATCATCCCTTTCTCCAATATAACCAAACATTTAACATGGGCATCAGTAAATAAAAGTGAAGATAAATATGGGTTGCTGGTCTGTAGTCACGCTAACTAATACCTTCCCTGTATCTGTCTTCTTCAACTTCCAGTCTAGGCCTGAGGGCTGTGAGGGTTGACTCCTGACCCTGAATTCATACCAAATACAAGTATCATGAGGAAGTAGAGGGACAGGGAGTGGAAGGGCCTTGTAGGCCCATATTTCATATGAGATATTTCAGCCAAGTCCCCTGGCTATGCTTGATTTCCAGGGCACTTACTCCAGCCAGACAAGCTGGAACTATCAAACAAAGGCTCAGGATGGGCTGCTCCTTTCTCTTTTGTTATTATGCAGATCGCCTGGGGAGAGGTGTGGATTTCTAGCTGGTGTCTGAATTCCAGCTGTGTGACTGTATTCCTGCATCCCCCCGGAAAGAGAATATTAATGAGTTTCTACCTTGGTTTACCTGGGGAGGATAAAAGGTGTTTGGAGAATAAACATGGAAAGATCTTCAAAATAAATCAAGCCCGAGATCCCCTTCCAATATTGCTGTGTGACGATGTCTCATTATTTCTCACGCCACCGCACCGGTACAGTTAGGGAAAAGTAGTTACATGTATGTTGGGATCACGGATCCCGACAGGGCCTGGGCCCCCATGAAACCTTAATTTCAATGGGTCCATAGTCCAGAGACAGTCCAGTCCGTTTGGTAGTAGGAGCTGTGGCTTCTGCTTTCTTGACCTGGGTGTGGTGGATCCGTGGCGTGATGCCAGCTCCCTTCACTGCAGTGGAATGGAGAGAGTCACTGTGTAGAGTCCTTTCCAGGATAGTTTCCCTGCCCCTTTGGCTACTCGCTTGACCCAGATGGTATCACTGGACCCCAACAAAGGGAAACTGGTGGTGCACTTAGAAGTTGGCTGGACTTTTCATACAGTCCAATGAATAGCTTTTGTGGAGGACTGGAGGTCCTTTAGTGACTTGAGAAAGGAAATGGTTAAGAAAGTTCTAACAACTGCCAGTCTCTGAGCCTGGGAAGCAGTGAGGGGGTCTTCCAAACATAGTTACATAGGAGGTAGATCCCTCCCTATATGGGGTGCAGGAGGTCAAAGCAAAGGAAGGAGGTCTATCCATCATTTGCTGGACTCTAATGAGAATTTTGTTAGAGATTCTTTTAATGTTCTGTTGATTCTTTTTACCTGTCCATAACTGAAGTCTATATGCACAATGAAGTTTTAAAGCTTTAGCCATTAATTGAGAGGTTTTGGCTATGAAAACTGGGCCGTTGTCAGACTCCATTGCTAGGGGGGAGGCCAAATCAGGGGACCAGTTCTGGAAGAGCTTTTTTGCTACTATTTGAGGAGCTTCACTCCAAGTGAGGAATGCGTCTATCCACAGGGAAAAGGTATCTTTAAAAACTAACAAATACTTTTATTCTCCCCCAGCAGGCCAGATCTTGGTGAAGTCAGTTTTCTCAGAATTCACCAGGGTGTTGGTCTCTCATTCTGACCCCTTCCTGGGTAAGGGCTCTCTGCTTTGGATTCACTTGAGCACAAACCTGGCATCTTGGATCAGGCTGTCCCATGTCTAGGTATAACATATGTTGGTCTGAGCAACTCAGAAAGTTTTGTGGACCCCAGATGAGTAGCCTGGGGAAGGTCAGTTACTAGAGTTACATTTGTTTCTGGAGAATGCTCTTTCCCTCTGGTGTCCTCCATCATCCTGTGGGGTTGAGCTGTCCATTTCTTTTTCATAATGTGGTCTCAGGCAGCACCGAGTCAGAAGCCCAGCAGTGGAGGACAGCAACTTAGAGGGGAAGCCAAACAGCCTCTAGGAGGGCCAAGGTTTGGTATGTCCCTTTTCCCTGAGGTGAGAAGCCCTCTTTTTCTACAGACATGCCCAATAGTAAAAGCATACTGACTAAAAGTCCATGTATATGGTGGCGGACTTTTCTTTTCCCCATCTGAGATCCTGTGTCAGATCAACCAGTTTTACTCTCTGGGCTTAGCTACCTGGCTCGGGTCCAAATCATTTTGATTATAGTAACTACTGCAGCTCCCATGTACCTGGTTTCATCTTTCATATCCTGACAGTCATGAATGAGCACCTGGTTCATCATGCAAGAGGGTAACTGAAATGATGACTGGGTTTCTCAAATGAGACTTGAGGGTGGGCCAGGAGTGGGGCCTGGTATTGGGTCATGCAGTCACTAAACAGCCAGTGTTCTGGGGCTCCTCGGAGGAAGAGGGCCTCAACTGTGTCATGGGGTGCTGACTATGATCTCATGACTATAAGATCCCAACCCAGAGCTAACTTGTTTGCTTTCTTTCATTAAACTAGCAGTAGCTGCCACAGCTCTTAGACAGGTCGGCCATCCTGTGGCTACAGGTTCCAATTGTTTGGACAGGTATATCACAGGGCATTTCCATAGCCCCCTTTTGGTTTTTGTGTAGTCTCAGTCCAGGTTAGAGGCTTGGTGCCCCTCTTTGTGTTGGTGTGTAGAGGCCTAGCTATTTCCACAAACTCTGGTATCCAGAGGCAGGAATATCCAGCTGCACCTAGGAACTCTTAACCCTGTCTCTCAGTCTTTGGAGTTGGGATCTAAGGACGGCAGCAATCCTACTCTGAGACAGGCTCCTTTTGCTTCCCTCAAGATAGGTAGCTTTTTACGTACAAAGTTGGGCTTTCTTTGTCAACATTTTGTAGCCCAAGTGTGTGTAACGTTTACAGCAGTCCCTCAGTGGCCCTTTATTTATTTTCCAAGGAAACTTCTGATAGAAGGGCAGGAAGTCTACATTTAATGTCTTTAAATCCTGTGGCAACCTGGTTCAAGTATGTTGCCCATATAATCTATATAATCTCCCACTGTGTCTGTCCATTTAAAAGAAAAGATGGGTTGACTCACCTGTGCCAATGGGAGGCTGAAGAATGCATCTTTAAGATCCAAGACCATGTACACCTGTATCTCTGGGAGAGTCAGACTCATGAGAATCAGAGTAGGGGGCACAGGTCTTAAGCCAGAGGAAGGGAGGATCTCACTTCCGAGAATGCCACTGGTCAATACAGGGAAACAAAAAGCACAGAGACACATAGAAAGACAGACAGACAGACAGACACACACAAACACACACACACACTAAAAACAACTAGGGGTAGCCACCATACATTCATGCACCCAAAACAGACATGGGTAATCTAATGATACTCACATGGATCCATGACGCTGTATCAGCATCCTTTTCTCACCTCTGTCCTATCTGTACAAACAGAAGGTACCTTTAAAAGACTTACTTCTGGAGGTGATAGACCAGGTGACTTTCTAATTCATTTCCTTTGTAGGTAGAGTGGTTAGAACCCCCTGAAGTGTTAGGCAGCAATTGATCAAAGGGAGTCCTGGGAACCTGGAACATCTCAGGCTGTGCACCTCCTAGGAGTCCTCTGATCATTGCACTCTTCCTCACTCCAAGGGGCTCTGAGACCCCAGTGTCTTGAGGTCTAGTCTCTGAGATCTGGTGGGGTCTCCAGAAATGTTGTGGTGTATTCACCAGAGAAGATTGCTCTGACATCCTACGGCTACACTGGGTGTTCAGGATCCCAATGTAGACCCAAGCCTTTTTGAGGGTGAATTTTTAAGCACAAAAACCTTATCCTAGGTTGACAAATTTTAGTCAACAACAACAGTTAGCCAGAAGCAGAACTACAGAAGCTGAAAACAAGGTTAGTACACTTAGAGACTTTCCCAGAACTATGGGCTTTGATTAGGTCTTTTTTTTTTTTCATTTTTGGCAGGTGGTACTATCTACATGCTGAGTTTGGAGTCGGTCATACTAAGGTCTGGGGCCCTTTTACACCAGTGAATAATTGACTTCCATACTCAAGCCAGCCTTTCTAGTAATCTCTTGGTTTCTAAAAACAGTGTGTTTGGCAGTCCTTATAAAACTCAATTATGCTTTGCAAATAAAGTGGCTGAAGAAGAAGATGATAAAAATTTAACAGGAAGAACTAATGAGCGAATGTATCTGCTAATGCACATCCTTAAGTGTTTAAGTATATAATATGAACATCTAAAAGGAGACTAAAGTCACTCTATGCCATACCCACACTCCTATGTCTAGCTCTACATTGACACCTCCTACAATGGCTTTACCTGGTGTGTCCCCAGAGTACCAAGCCAGCCCACACTATCTCCACACTCCCAGGCTTATCTTTAGATGTGCAGCTACTGACTGAGTTCCCCTAATGAGTCCACCCACAAACAAGTCCACCTGTACCATCTCCATACTCCCCACCCTACTAGGTCCGCTTACACAGCTACTATACTGGCCCATCCTGAAGCAGGCTAGACTCTCACATTAGACACACAGGAAAAGAAAGAAGTTCACATGTTGAGTTCCCATCAGAAAACCAGGAACAATATGAATAGCCAAGACAGTATCCCCACTCCCCAATCCAGTGGTCTTATAGAATTGTCCTCTAATGAGAATTAGTACCTAGATGGACCCCAGGACACAAATTTGAAAACAAACATTATCAACAAATTCAAGGAGTTTAAAGAATACACAAAAATGAGCTTAATGGATTTAAAAGGTGATAGCAATGAATGTCTGAGTGATGTCTAAGAAAAGAAAAATATACAGCTAAATAAATTGGGAGCATGGGGGTAGGGAGTAGAAGGAAGGGGAGAAGGGGAGGGTTGAGGAGAACTTGAGGGAATGGGATAGTCAAGATGGAGGAAGGACAGATATGAGAGCAAGG
>PVIU01031491.1:0-14750 GCA_004026605.1 Ondatra zibethicus
GTGTGTGTGTGTGTGTGTGTGTGTGTGTGTGTGTGTGTGTGTGTGTTGCAGTGTGCAATGGTGATGCCTCCTTTTTGAACACCACTCCACCATACAACCTGAACTGGAACCAGCATGAATGCATGTCCTAAGATAAGAATGCCATATAGCAAGTTTGCTCATAGCTGTCGCTGCTGTAAACAACCTGACTGAGCAGCAGTTAGAGGCATAATGTATGGTGTGTTTGTGCGCTAGGACAGTGACTTGCTTACATAATGTGTGAATCCTAGCCCTTTGCTTAGCTAACACAGCTGAATGCAAGACAAAATGAATCTCTAGAGATGGGCGCTAAGGCATCAGCTGCACAATGTCTCTTCAGTGGCTGATGGAGGGTGTGCTCCTGAAGATGAAAGCTAAAGTCAGGGAAGCATGGGACCCAGGCCAGGAAAGGTGCCTGAAGGCTGCAAGGTACCAACAGCTGCTAACAATAAGCCCTTGACTAGAATGGTTCAGAAGTTTCAAGAAGAGAATCAACAACAAAAAGGGTTGCAGCCTGCGTTGGCCATTCTGAGATGAGATTACACAGCTGGAGGAGTGTTGACCGTGTACGGACTGTGAGTCACAGAAAATTGCATCCCAAGGAGAACTGAAGTTTAGCAAGGAGGGAAGCAGAGTGATGGGCATCACTGCCCTGGAGTTCTCAGTCACATTGGGTAAGCACAAGAACGGGCCTAGCCAGGGCTGCGTGCGGCAAGCACAGAGGATGTGTGTGTGCAGGTGGTGCAGAGCATCCTCATGGTCCACGTGGAGAGTGGATGTGCAGGAGCTGGGCTGACAGGTGACCACAGATGGACACGTTCATGTAGTGACAAACACAAGAAATCTAGTGACAGTTGAAACTGGAGGCTGGAGAGATGGCTCAGTGGTTAAGAGCACTGACTGCTCTTCCAGAGGACCTGGGTTCAAGTCCCAGCACCCACATGGCAGCTCGCAACTGTCTGAAGATCCAGTTCCAGGGGATCTGACATTGCACACCAATGCACATAAAATAAAAGTTAAATAAACCATAAAAAATTTAAAAAAAAAAAAAACAAAACTGGAGGCTGGATGGGGTTGCTCTCTTTGGTGATAAATCTCGATCTAGGCGCTGGGCAGGGGCCTCGCAGGTGGAATGCTTGCTTAGCACACACAAAGCCCTAGTTCGGTCCCTAGCCACATAAACTGAGTGTGGGGGCACAATCCCGGGATCCTGGGACTTGGGAGATAGAGTCAGGACGATCAGTTCAGGTCATCTTGGCTACACTGAATTCAAGGCTGGCCTGAGCTATGAGATCCTGTCTCAACAACAATAAAAAATCTGACTTCAGAAACATCTCTGATGGAAAACATCAGCAAGTGCCCATCTATAGTGTCATAATAAACAGCCCAATGCAAGAAAGCTAAAAACACAAGCAGGCCATGCAGCGGGGCCATTCTGAAGCCATGGAGCTGTGGGAGTGCCTGAGAATCTGCTGCTCCTCTGATCATGGGAGAAATGGAAATAGGACTCAGACACCACCAGCACACACCCTGATGGTAGAAGGCACATTACCCAGTCCTCCAGACATTCATTGCAACTAATGAGGAATAAAAATCTGACAGAAACCAAAGATGGGCACCTGCTCAGCCTAGCAGAAAGTGTACCACCCACCAGAAGGCAGCATCTTGCAACAGGACAGGTCACCTGAGCCTCCATACCCATCAGTAATGCCCAACGACCCACCAAGGCCCACATGCACAGTGTGTTACCAGACACAGAGTCACAGTAGCAGCATGGCTTCCCACAATGATTGACAGCGGATGGGCTAGGGTGGGAATGTGGCTTCTCAGTGTATTGATAGGAGATAGGCAATGCCTACTTAGAATGTCATTTGTAAAAGATAAAAATGTTGGCATATGTATGCAGTGTGTAAGTATGCACGCATATTTACACGTGTGGGCAAATAATGTGGAAGTTGCATGACTACATGTGTGTGCATATAAGTGGAGGCCCAAAGTTAATACTCAATGTATTTTCTCAATCAAACTCAACTTTGGGTCTTTGGCTGAACCTGGAATCCACCAATTCTGCTGCATCTGGCTAGCCAGCTCTCCCGTCCAGAAGCCTCTGAGGTGCCAGGATGATAGGAGGGTCCCGGGGTCTGAACTCTGCTTCTCATCTTTGTTCTATAAGACTCCTGACTGTTGGCTGGGCGGTGGTGGTGCACGTCTTTAATCCCAGCGCTCGGGAGGCAGAGGCAGGCGGATTTCTGTGAGTTCGAGACCAGCCTGGTCTACAAGACACATTACCCAGTCCTCCAGACATTCATTGCAACTAATGAGGAATAAAAATGTTCCAGAACAGGTGCCAAAGCAACACAGAGAAACCATGTCTTGAAAAAAAAAAAAAAAAAAGACTCCTGACTTTTAAAACACACAAGTTTAGCCAGGCTGCCTCAAGTTCCTGAAAATCATTCTGCCTCAGCTTCCCATGAGCTGGTGTCGATAAGGGACCCACTACACTCAGGTACTAAATGTTTAATTCCCTTGAAACAGTCATTGGTGCCCTTGGTTACCCAGTGGACATGTGTGGGTGGCATGAGCCATCTGCCCCTGGAGCTGCATTCTGAGTGCCCAGTGGCACCAGTCTTAAACTCTTCAGTGGGCCTAAAGGGAAAAGCTTTAAGAAAACCTTGTCACCCTCCCCACCCTGGTTGCTTCCCAGGACAACCGTGATCCTTTCCTGCAAGCCCTCCCAGGATGCCCCGCATATAGACATGCCTCAGCCTTTCGTGCTCTGCAGCCGCGTGCCCACCACACACTCTTGAGTGGTGTCCCCAGATCCTTGCTCCACTTGCACACTCAGTGCTGCCTCATCTACAGCTGTGTCACACTGGTAAATGAAAAGTGCCTCAACACATTCCCTGTTCCAAGGTAAGACTGCCCACCTGGCGTGTTCCCAGGCACAGCGTGGAGGGCACAGGAGTCCTTGTGTGAGGTGCTGGTGGCTGATGTATTGATGAGGTAGCTGCACTGCTCTGTCAGGATCTCTGTGTACAGGCCCTGTTCCCAAACTCCTCCAAGGACTCACATACCAACCAGTGCTGGGTCTGGCCTACAGCTGGGCTAGGGTACACAGCCCAGAAAGAGTTTCTGATCTGAAGGAGTAGAAGTCAGAATAAGATGGCATCCAGGGACACAACATCAGGAAGGGGGGCAGGCGGGCAGCCAAAAAGGCAGTGGGCAGGGCAGAGACAAGGGCCTGGAGAGACAGGTGCTCAACCCAGGGGCCCACTTCCCAGACTTCAGTTACAAGCCATTGTTCCTGAGACCTCTCTAACCATAAAGGGGGCTGAGACTCCACAGCACTGACAGTATTACAGGGATGGCCCTAGGGACAGGCTCTGGATATCCAACTCTGTGAGGTCAAATGACTCTCTACTGTGGCCTCAGTGGGCTGTGGCTGGGACCTCAGTGGGCTATCTGGCTGGCTGAACCCTGACACCCTACAGCTACTTTGGCTAGAGGTTACCTGCTGTGATAGCAGAGCAATCCCACCCAGAGGCAGCCTCACCCTTCTCTGGATAATCCCAGCATGACTTGGGCTCAAAGGAGGGACCCTCCCTGTGCCACCACTGGCCACATCTCTCTGAACCCTGAGATAAGCCTGGATCTGCCCCCTACTGTGGCTTCCCATACTACTGGCTGCCCCTGCCCCACTTCACTCTGCAGATAAGCAGTCCTCCGGGGGTTGCCCTAGGTACCCCAGTAAACATGTGGCCCAAGTCACACAGACTCACCAGTCCTGGCTGAAATGTCACCCACACCACATTGCCTTTGTCATCACAGAACTGCATCCTGGTCTAGTGGGGCCCGTCCTCTAGATAAAGCATTTGCCCTGACTGCCAGGCTGGCCCAGGGATGTCAGTCCTCTCGGTTCCCATAGTCACAGTCCACCAGTCAGCGGGGGGGGGCTCTAGGGCTAATGCTCTAGAAGCTGCCAACACCAGGGGCCCCACAAAGAAACAGGCTGCTTCTGACCCCCACCACAGCCAACCCCAGACTGTGGACTCCTTGGAGGCAGAAAAGCAGAAAGAGAAGGATGTGATGGACTATGATTGGATCCTGGGTGGGGAGGCCCCGTCAAAGCTCCTCCCCACAGGTCTGAGGCAGGGCAGATCTGCCACCCCAGAAACTCAGTCCTGGAAACACCAAGAGCTGCCCCCAAACAACAGGGGCAAATGCCAACATGGCAACACCATATACCCCTATCCCTGAGCCCCTTGGTCCAGCAGCAAGATGTTGGTCCCAACCAGTCCAGGGCAGGAATCTCATGTGACAGACCTCACAGCTTTGGAAAATAATATGGATTATTAAAAATATAATGGTAGAGATTTAAAACAATTTACCCAACTGGTTGGAATAGATCCCAACAAGATGACAAGTGGGAACAGTCCTGTCCCCACCATGGCCTTCACCCCAAGGAACAGGGCTTGTCTCAGGAGCGATGCTGCAGGAGGAGGTGGGGAGGGGAGGCTGCAGGGTCCCAGCAGCAGAGCCAGTCAATGGTACAGCAGTTGCAAGTCACAGGTCCCTCTGCAGTACAGAAGCAGTTCAGAGCATTCTGCTAGTACAAGCTGTCATCATGGCCACCTCATCGGGGATGGCCAGTGCAGCTTGCACTCCAGGCCTGGGGGACTGTTCCCAGTCTCCGCTGGCCGGCTGTAGCTGTGTTGTTTGTTGTATTGTTAGCACAGACTGAGGCTACCAACAGCTGTAGATAGGTCCCTTGGTACCCCCATGGCCTAGCAGAACTTGTTCAGGCCAAAAGAAGGGTCAGTCTTGGGTACCAATGAGGCAAGAGGCCCGGATGGCAGAGAGGAGGCTGCTACATGGCTTTCACACATTGGAATGAGCTGATATGGTATGGAGTCAGAACCTCTGGCCGCTCATTCCAACACACAAAACCCCACCGCAGCCTTCATTGCAGCAGGAGGCCAAGATTCAGCATCAATCACTGACAACCAGAGTACACAGACAAGCCAGGGCCCCAGCCACAAAGGCCATTATCCACAAAACGGGATGGCCTGCCTGACCACATCAGACGATCCAGCTGGCTAGGTGCCCAGCCAGCCCAACCTGAGCTACAGCTTCAGGGCCCTTTCTTCCGTTGCTCCAACTCTGGCAATCGTTCCTCCCGCGTCTGTGCATGCCGGACCCCCACACGATGTGCTGTCTCTGTTGCTGTGATGTCAATCTGGGCATAGCGGGAGGAGCTGGCCCCTAAAAGCAACCCACAGTGAGTGGACCGAGCAGGAATAGCTCCCAGCCCAGCTGCTCCTGGCCTAATCTGCAGGTGCCTCAGGTGATAGGGCCAATGGGCACTCTGATCCATCACCACTCCCACCCACCCCGGTAATCATGTCAGGAGACCTGGGTGGCAGCTCTGGGGGCAGGGGCTGAGGGTCTTGGCTGTTTGGAAAGGTCATTCGCAGGCTAGGAGGATCCCTAGCCAGGGCTGATGTGCATGGGGCTCAGGCCCAAAGCTAAGGTTACAACTCACCTATGAGGCTTCCCTGTGGGAGCTCACCTCGCACACTCCCACTGGCCCCTGGGAACTCCAGGCCCAAGTAGTGCAGCTGCAGTCGGGAGGTGGGGCTGACAGGGATGTTCACATACATGGGCACCTCACCGCGTGGTCGTTCCGACCTTGGGCTGTCAGCAGCCATGGGCCCTGGAGATCCTGTGGAGAGAGTGTCTCTGAATCCCTGAGGTGTAGTTGGGAGCTGCACAGCCACTCTCATAAGGCCACTCATCAAAGAACTTCCCCTCCCTTCACGGCCCAATCCCCTCCTCCCACCTTCTGCCTCACCTTGGAGACCCTCCTCAGTTCTCCTGTTTCTCATTTGGCCCAGAGCTATGATCCTAGGACTCACACTCTACCCTCTCCCTGGTCTAGGCACTCACTCCTACAGGCCCCACAAGGCCTGTTCCCTGTCCCATCAAGCCTCCTCTTACATCCGCCCAGGCACCCTCCCAGTGCAACGCCTCGTCTCCTGCCTCTCCAGGGCCAGCGTATCTCTGCTGTCTCTGTCTGACCTTCTTCTCTGTCCTCGGTCTTCCACCTGCTACAGGCTGCTGCTCGTGTAACCTTCCCTAGCGTGGGTAATTCCCACCAGGACCCCTCTGCTGATCATAGCCAACACCCCCATCTGTGTTCCCAGCAAAGCAGGCACTCCCTCCCCCCAGGAAACCTCAACAGTTGGAATTTTCTTCTAAGAATCCATCCTTCGCCCTTGTTCCATATCCTAGCAGTTGAATGCCAGTGTGTGCAAAGCTAATAGTGTTAACTGCCAAGGAGCAAGGGACCCTCCATGCCCAGCAGGTGGGACTCATGGTAGACTCACCCCAGCCCCTTCTGTGCAGGCCCTGGGACCCTACACACAGTTGGCAAAGTCTAGACCTTTCTCCAGAGGCACCCTCATAATTCTGTCCCTATAGGGTGGGAACAATCACGTAGAATGGGACACAAAGTACCGTTTCAGAGTGACAGGCAAGGGCAGTTATTTCTCAGTCCTCTATTCCAAATGCCAGCAGACTAGACACAGACAGGCTGGTGAAGTCCTTATCCCATAGAATATGCCAAGCCCCACAGCATCCAGTTCAGGGCTGGGGTTCCAGTTGGGGGCATTGAGAGCCCCACAGGTAAGCTTGTTTCTGCAACCCATATGCAGAGAGAGGCCTGGCTCTGCCTGTGTGCCTCAGGGTCCTGACCACTCAGCCACATCCCTGACACTGCTCCATCTGAAAGCATCAGTCAGTACCTTCCCCCTCCTCCTGCTTCCTGCCGCCAACATGGCTAGTGTAGAACGTGACAATTCTCTCTTCACAAAGAGACCAAGGCAGAGAGACCCCAAGTTCCCAAGTTGCCCATCCATCAGTCAGTCTCAGATGAGACCCCAGGGTTGTGGGGCATCCACCTCTGACTAGTCACCGAAGCAAGTGAGCAGTTCTGTCCCTGTCACCCAGACGTGGGGACCCCACGGCAGACCCTCTACTACACAGGACATGTCCTTGCAGGTCTTAAGATCCTTGTACTGTCAGTCCGGCAGCTGCCCAGGGCCAAGTGGGACGCCCATCTGCTGGCCTTAAATCAGGAAGCTGGCTTTGCTTGCTCCCAGAACATCCTGTCTTAGCCCTTGGCAAGCTAATGCAGGCTCAGGGCTTTCAATCCCCAGAAAATCTCTGATCTGAAGCAAAGGATTTCTGAGATTCTGATGCATTTGTAGCACAGAAAATCCATCATAGCAGAAAAAAACCTCCCCAAGGAGGCTTAACCAGCAAGGTGGAGGGAGAGCTAGTACCAGCCTGCACTGCCTGGCCAGGCAGGTAGGCAGAGTCCACACAGGCCTTCCCAGGGTTGGGTTAGCAGTCTGGAGAAGGGGCACGGCTAAGGGAAGGTGGAGAGGGGATAGGTGAATCAGGGCTGGGGTCTGGGGTCTGGAGACTGGAGATGCCAGACCTCAGCACTGAGCCTTTGAAGGCCAAAGAGAGAGGGCTGGGGCTGGGCTCTGTGCCTTAGTGGGCTTGAACATGTTCCCTGAGTCTGGATACTCTGGGCTTGGATTCATCTTTTCCAAGATTGTTTGGACAGTTGACAAGGAACAGGGACAAGCTGGAGAAACCTGAAGTCTAAACTCTGAGACATAGATGAAAAGTTCCAAATCAAACGACTCTGGACAAAGTCAAAGGCCAGAGGGGTGCTGTTGAAACTCCATGAGGTGCCTTGTCTCCAGCTAAACCCACCATCCTCCCAAGGGGACATGACCAGTTGGTCAGGAAGATGTGGGTTCACTATGTCCCATGTCCTTCCTGGTGCTCTAATTCAGTTTTAGCTTTGGCAGCATCATTTTAAGACTCAAATACTTACCTAACAAAACAGACACCAGGACTGCTGGCTTCAAATCAGGGAGCTGGCTTTGCTTGCCTGACTTTCCCTCCTGCAGCTGCAGGCTGATTACCACCCGACTATAACCGGGTCCACAGCAAACTTACACGTCCCTCATCAGCGTCAGGGTCCTACTTCCTACGCCACCCCACCCTTGCCCTCAGGGGGAGAGGGCCCTGCCCTCAAGTGGTACCTTCTCCATCTCTGCCTCTTTGGTGCTGGGGTAGGGTAACCACTATATCAAAGTAAAATACTGGCATCCCTGGTGAGATGGTAGTAGAGGGAGATGCCTAAACAGTAAGGGCCACCCCTGCTATGCCATGATATCAGGGAGGACCCTGGACCTTAGGCTTTACATGGACCCAGTATCCAGGCTGAGCATCCCAGACAGAAAACCCCAGCAACAGATGGGATTGGGGCGTTCCTGTTGGCCAGTATGCTGACCCTGCCTGCCTGTGGCCCCACCTACTGCTTTCTCCTTGGATCTGATTGGACTTGATCTTACCTTCAGGGCTTGGCCCTCCAAAGGCACCACTCACCTCTGAAAAAAGATCCAGGGATCTATAGTACCCACGCATGAGGAGACAAGAAGAGAGGGTACCCCTGGCCACCAGCCACCTGGCTCAAGGTCAGGCACACGGGGCCTATAGCTTCTCCTAGCCCTCCCAGGTTGGGTCAGCACCCTCCAGCCTTCATTCATGAACAACCAGGCTTCTTCCAAGAAGTTTCCCGTTTGCTGAGTTACTCTGACATTCCCATCCTCCCACAAACCTGTCCTGAAGAGTGGGAACCCCCTGCAGCCAATGCTTCCTTGTCTATTAGCTATCTGGTACACACTTAGGGATGGGGCCAAGCCCTTCAAACTTGACTCCTGAGCTACAGATTATGGTTCAGCTGTCCACTGGCCACTCCATGACTGAGTAGTCATGCCCTAGAACCATGCACCTGCCCTTAGCTCACCACCTTACCCTGCTCACCTGTTCCAGGTTCCCCAAATGCCACTGTCACCCCACTGCCCATATCCTTCCCATCCAACAGGGCTACCCCTTAACTCTAAACCTTTATCCCTGCACTGTGAGTTCTGGGTTTCAAAGCCAGGTGCCTACCTGGATATGTCATAGTGAGTCCAGTGGGTGATGAAGCCATGACCTAGACCAAAGACAGCAGGAGTTAGTGTATACATTGCATTCATCCTTTGCCCTGCCCGCTGAACCCCAAGAAATGGAATGGTAACTTCAAAAATGACATAGGTCTGAAGATCTGGACAACCTACAGCCTGGAGGACATGGCTTTATCCTCCAGATTCTTTTGTTCTTAGACCCCATAGCCCTGACCACCCAAACAATGGTTTGACATGACAGTCCAGGAGACAGCTGAGACCAGGGGTGTTCTGAGGAAGTTTACAAACAAGGGTCTCCAGGCTACTCCCTTCTAACTTGAAGTTCGGCTAGACTCCACAAGTCCCCAGATTGCTCCTCATCCGTGCTTATGGCTCAGCTACTGCCCATGACCTGAGTAGCCCATGATTGCTGAACAACAAGGCTACATGGCCCATAGTGACCACAGTGCTACTCTCTGGCTCTGGTATGTTGTCCCATTCCTTACAGAGCCCTCCTGGAAGCCCACCGGCGAGACAAACAGCCACCCAACCCCAGAATGAGTCCTGGACCTATGCTTCAGGCGGAGCTGGACCAGAGAGTAGATGGAACATGAGCAGAAACAGCTTAGGGTAGCTGCATGGGCAGGTGGAGGAGGATGAAGGCCACAGCCAGGCACATTTGCTATCTCATGTACAGACCTCCCCACTCCAGCTGGAAAAAAGTGGAGGCTGAACCTGCCCAGGGTTCCACACATCCCCAGCACCTGCTGTAACAGGGCTGGTCCTGAGCAAGTAACATAGAGTCCCACCATGCCAGCGACTCTGAAGGAGCAACTAGGTAGTGGGGCCTCATGGGGGCGGGGGCAGAAAAGGGAACATGACACCCAGCACTGTTCAGGTCAGCCTTGAGAGTGACAGTCACATGCCCAGGGTACAGGCAGGGACACCCTGAGTAGACCATGCAGGTCTGACCATATCAGCATTTGTAACAGAGCCCTGTGCAGCCTTGGGGAGTCAAGCAGATATAAAGCAGTTCCCAAAACAAGAGTTGGACAACCTAGAGCCAACCATATGCAGGGCTCTGAGGGTGTACTTTGTCACTAAGCAAGAGGTTACATCCTCAACAGCCTCCACAAAGGGCATCTGCTCAGGGGTGGGCATGGCTACAGGATCAACACGAGACTCTAGGTAAGGGTGGACCACACGGGACAATAAAGCACATGATCAGCTTAGGCCCTTGGGTGGGCTGTGTGGGACCAGTGACTACCCATCTGCAGGCCCCTGACCTGAGGTGAAGCCCCCATCCTATTTGCCACCCCATCTCTTGAAGAGGAGTCATGACTGGGGACCCTGGTTCCACACAGGGCCCTAATCACTGACTACTTTGCAAACTGCTGGGGCTTCTAGTGTCTTGAGGGGACTGGCACAGAAGAGCCTGGGATGGCCTTCCCTGGAGACTTTCCACCTGATGTCCCCCTTCTCTCAGTGTGTCACAGTGCTCTCTTCCTGAGGTGAGGACTTCTTGCCCACAGGCCAATCCCCACTCACCCAGGTTCAGGGCCCAGGCCAGTTCACCTCAGGTAGAGGGTGAACATCCAGGCTCCAACAGCATGGATTCAACCTTACCAGACCTGTCCACCTGGGCATCCCTGTGCCTGCTGCAGGGAGGACCCACAGAAGCAGAGAGAGCTAAGTAAGAGAACAAGGGCGTCGGAGCAGAGCAGTGCCTACCCCTCTGGCTGGCCATCTCACTGACTCCCTGGCCCCGGGAGCTTTCTCAGTCCTTCTGCAGGAAGAATGCGTGTCTCCCCTAGTGAACACGCATCTGCTGGGTGCTTACATAGGATCTCATCAGACCCTGGGGCCAGCCCATGAGGTGAGGACGGTTACCCATCAATGGGGGAGGAAACTGAGGCTCACAGAGGTGCAGTGACTTTCAGGGTCACCCAGTCAGTGGGTAGTGATTGTGGCCAAGCCCCCAGAGCCTGTTCTTCCCTACACAGAAGCTTGGGGGAGCCAGGCTCCCCAATTTCCAGCAGGGCTGCCAGCAAGGATGGAAACAGGCAGGCAGGGAGGCTCTGCTGCTTAGAGCTTCTCTCTAGCACAGAGGGGATGAAATGGGTGGGGCTGGGTTAGGGGCTGGGTGAGTCTGAGCTCAGAGCAAGCCTCGCATGGCATGGGGAGATGAAAACGCAACACTGCACATGGCAGCCCTGGGCCTGAGGCTGAATGACCACGGCTCGCCTTGGTGTGGTTTCCACAAGCCACACATGATACACACACTATAAGCTTCCCACCCACCCCATCCCCCCCGTGTGTGCGCGCGCACACACACACACCATGCCCCAGCCCCAGTGCTATCCAAAGTCACTCATCCTCTTTCCCATGTCCACAACACCCAGACCTCAGGCTGAGGGCCAGCCCCTGGAGTTTCCTCAGTCCTAGGCCTAGAAGGAAGGTTGGCCAAATGGAACGAGGCAAGACAGTAAGAAAAGACAACTTTATTTCCAGTCTGAGAATGTATTACAAATAGATTTTAAAAACTCAATAGAGCAACATGATTGGCCGACGGTGCCAGGTACAGATGGAGGCATTTACAGGTGAGTTGGCCTGCCAGGTCAGGACTGCAGGTGCCAATGGAGGGACTCATAAAGGGTGGGCACAGCCACACCGACCTTCTGACACGGGGAAGCAGAGCCCCTCTGCTCCGCGCAAGGGAACACACAGCCTGGGGTGGGAGACACCCAAACACAGAGGCAGGGTGAAGTGCGGGTAGGGCCAGAGCCCTCCAAAATGCCAGCGGAGCCCTGATTTCTTCCACCTGGTTCTGGCCACCAGCTTCCTGGTCCCAGCAAGAAGGCACAGGGGAACACTGCTGGGAGGTTCTGCAAGAGACCCTCCAGCAAACTGATCTCGGGCACCCGGGGAGAGTTCAGCCTCTTGGTGGTGCCGCACACTCTGGCAGCCCACTTCTCAGAGCCTCCGGGAGCCCAGGAGCAGGCTGAAGTGCAGAGGGGGGTCAAAGTCACAGACCCCTCAAGTCATGGAGCCTCCTGAGCGTCAGTTTCCTCCCCGTGGGATGGGACACCGACCCCACCTGTGGGTGCTGCAAGATGACAGGCAAAGCAGATCATATATAGACTGTGCCCAGTCTGTGGGCTGCGTACGCAGAGCTGCTGGCTCACAGAATTAGGGAGTCTAAAGCAGTTGCAGTAGATTTGATTTGGGGTAGGAAGTATGTCTGTATACTGCAGAAATGACCAAGAATGACAGAGGGTCGGTTATCCAGGAAGAGGGTAGTGGACCAGGCCAAGCCTCGCTGTCACTGAGAACTGACCTCAGCCATGGAGATCTTTTGCCCCCGGCAGTGAAATACATGACAGGAGCCCATGGGCATAGCACCCCCATGCGTGATCCACAAGGTAAGAAGATAGCAGGAGGAGTTGGATCAGTGGCTCTCCTGACCCCAACCTGCCAGGCCTACATCACTGGCACTCACAGCACCCACCTAGGGGAGGACAGCCCTGTGGTTGTCATCCTGCCCCTGAGGCCCTTTGCTACAGGTCTGGCAACTTCTTAAAACAGCACAGAGCATCCCCTCTGCAAAGAGGCTAGGACCCTCTTCTCCTGTCTGGAGGGGCCATATCCAGCCCTTGGCAGCAGTGGCCAGCCTGCTATCTCAGGGAGGGGGCTTTACCTTGAGTCCGCCACAGACTGAACATGACAAAAAGAAAGCCGGAGGCGGCCCTGCATGGGGGCTGCCTGCTTCCCAGGACTCGCCAGGGGATGGACTGGGCAGCGTGGCTTCACTGCCTGGGCCTTCTGTTGCCTGTCCCCGTCGTCGAGCTCCCAGGCAACTGGAGGGACACCCCATGGGTGGCTGACCACCCAAGTCCGTGGCCGAACTGTTGTCAGAGCTGCCTTGAGAGGCTGGGCTTGGGTCTCTGGGGGCCTGGCGCAGGCTTCGAGGTGTGTCATAGTGGTGTCGTAACGAGGTGGGCACCTGGTATTCAGCCACCCCGGGTGGGCAGGCACACAGTTTAGGCTCAGGTGCACTGGCTCCAGAAGGCAGGCTAAGTAGAGAACCAAACTCCTCTCCAGCCCGCCACACGTCCAGGCTGCTGCCAGCATAGGATGAGAAGCTGCCAGAGTAGGAGGAGTGGCTTCCTGTGGCGATGCCACTGTCAGAGGAACTCTGGCGGCCAACCTCCTGTAACTGTCGAGGTCGCAGTGGCTTGAGGGGTGGCCTTGAGGCTCCCAGCATGGCTTCTCCTGGACCCTGGGCAGCCACCAGCCCTGGCCCTTCCTGTGATGTGCTGGCTGAGGACAAGGACTGTTCTGGCCATGCAGTGAGCCGGCTGCTGGCACTGACGTCTGAGTGGCTGGCCTCGGAAGAGGAACTGGATAGACTTCGATCATCCCCTGAGACAAAGCAGAAAGTGAGGCTGCTGGGGGGGGGGTCCAAGCAGGGGGTGTGGTCAGTGAGTATGCTATGACAGTCTGCTTCTCCCCAGCCCCAAACCTGGACGTTGGAGCAGAAGGTCAGGGTCTGTAAGGCAGCCTCTTCCTCATCCAACCCCTGGCCTACTCTCAGTGGCAGCCTTTTGAGAGCCCCTATGCTTCCTCCGCCCTCTCCAGGCACTTCCTTGGTCCTGGTCTGAGTCTCTCTACCTGGACTCCACCCTCACCTATACAGTCCTCCCGCGGCCGGTACCTGCCTCCAGGCCCTCCATGCTGTGTATCTATGACCCAGATCCTGAGCTCCCTCCTCCTCTCCCAGTCCAACTCTTCGGACTACTACCCTGACCAACTTCTAGCCCAGCCAAGACCTGAGAAAACCTATCCTCCTTCAGCATCCTGGGTGTGCTCACACCAGGCTGCCCCATCCAGCCTGTCCCCACCTCTGACTCCATCACTGCGTCCTCTCCTCGTGGGTCTGTGAGCTTCTAAGGACAAGAGCACGCCTGGGATAAAATCTTGTCCACCACCCTCCCATCCTGCCAGGGCTCTGCCTTGCCTCACTGTGTGCATGGAAAAAACTCACGCCATCTCTGCTTCTCCTCTCAGCTTGCCTGGCTTAGCTTGCAGGGCTCCCTGAGCAGATACCAGAGGTGAATCCCCCAAGGAGATAAGACAGCTTATTGCAACCGTGAGAGTCCCTGCTTCTAGAGGGAGGGACTGGGAGGGAAGAGGGCCACTGTCCCGCTGTGGACCTCTAGGAATGGTGAGAGGCACCAGACAGTATTTCTCTGGCCTAGGAAGATCTGGTAAAGCCCACCTGCCAAGGCTTCCTTGCCAGGCTTCCAGCTTCGTCCACCAATGTTACCACTGACAGTAGCTATAGAGGACCATCTGCTCCTGGGGAGCCAGCTCAGGTGGACCCCGAGCATTTTGTCAGAAAATGGACAATAAAGCTAAATTGTAGAAGACTTGGGCCTTGCCCAGGCCACACAGCTAGTGGGTGGGAAGGAATTCAAACTCAGGTCACACTTCCCATCACAGTTGCAGTTGGTGTTTGGTAAGTTTATAGGATAGTGAGTGGCTGAAGGGAGAATAAATGAACGAGTAAGAGAAAGAAGAAAGGATGAGTAGGAAGGGGAGCAATGAGTGGCTAAATGGATGGGTGACAAAGGAATGAATGAGCAGGAGGAAAGATGACTGGATGGATGGATGGGTGGGTGGGTGGATGGGTGGGTGGGTGGGTGG
>PVIU01031492.1:0-14756 GCA_004026605.1 Ondatra zibethicus
CACCTTCTATGTACTCTTGCCCAATAGTTTATTTATTTTATGTAACCAGATTTTGAAAGAGACACATGCACGACATGATGCCATGATCTCTTGGTCGCAAGTGCAGCTGGAGTGAGGAAGAGATCACCCATGCTTTAGGGGAGGGGGCTGATATGCAGTTAATAGGGCTCCAATGCAGTGGGGGAGGCAGCTCCTGGGTAGGGGTGGAGGAAGAGAAGGGCTTCATGGCCCCTCTGCCTCAAGGAGGGTGAGCCAACCTTGCACTATTTGCTAAGCACCTCCAGTAGCCTCCAAGCAGGAGAGCTGAGTCCTAGCACAGTGACCTGATTGGTGGACTATGTAGATGAGCAGAAATGCACAATATTTGCCTTTGAGATGTCAGACTGCATAGATAACATCCCTGTTCCACAGAGATGGTCTTCTGCAAAATTTGGGTACCTTTTAAAAGCCCTTTATTTCCACAGTTTTACAAGGTGGGGGCAGGGAGAATGAATTGATTTTATTTAAAAGACTCTTGCTTAATATTCGGTTAAAAATGTAAGTTCTCAAATGGGTTCTATAAATACATCAATAAGCGTAACTATTTTAGTGATAAGAAGAGAACGGAGTGTGTAGAAAATAGGAAAGGGTGACTTTCAATTGTGCTTTGCTAATGAAAAACATATACGTGATACAAACAGAGTGATACGGTCATGTCAGTACAGATGGGGCCCTGCACAAAGCTCCTCTCAATAAACCAAGCCAGGCTTGTTGGGTGGTTTGTTATGTGGACGATCCCAGAGAAGTCTGAGAACACTGATGTGTTGACTTCCACCCGTCTAGAAGGCTGCCGTGGTCTGTAGCCCCAGATCCATAGCCCTGTGAGAACATTGATGTGTTGACTTCCACCCATCTAGAAGGCTGCCGTGGTCTGTAGCCCCAGATCCATAGCCCTGTGAGAACCCTGATGTGTTGACTTCCACCCGTCTAGAAGTCTGCCGTGGTCCTGTAGCCCCAGCTCCATAGCCCTGTGAGAACACTGATGTGTCGACTTCCACCCGTCTAGAAGGCTGCCGTGGTCCTGTAGCCCCAGATCCATAGCCCTGTGCTCTGCTTCAGCCTCATGCTTGCTACAGGCCCTGGGGCCTTTTCCGAAGATCCCAATGGTTTGCAGGGAGCAGGGGCGCCCAGCCCAACCGTCTGCTGTAGCTTCAGGGGTAGGGTACAGTCTTGACTGTTCTCCTGCCTGGGCTCTGGTCACCATGTGTATTCTCAGATGGGAAGGGTCAGGGCTACTGGCAGCAGGGGCCAAGCAGGGGGAGAGCTGCCCCTCTGACTGCTGATGCACAGATACCCAGTGCCATTTGGGTAAGTCAGCTGGCTCAGGACACGTACCCTGAATTGCATACCAAGCGAGAAAGTCTTCTCAGTTGATGGGCCCTAGAGCACTGTATTGATTTTTTTTAACACTTTTATTTTTTTTTCTTTTTGTTTCCCAGTCTGTTATTTATTTATTTTTTTAAATTTAAACAAACTTTAATTGACAAAGTCCAAAAAAGTCATACATTTTAATGGGCTCCCGGTGACATTCTATGCAAGCATGCTTTGTGCCATTTGGACCTGGTTTAAAAGTTCTCAAATGTTTGTTATTTGGTAATAGTGAAAACTTTAAAATCTTTTCTCTTGGAGTTTTGAAGTGCACAGTCTGCTGTCATTATGGCCACCTACTGTGTGATGCGCCTGCTCCCATGTAACTGTGATTGCACCTGTGTTGTGTGAGCGAGGCGGTCACATCTTAACCAACCACGAAACAGTGAGACATGAATGAATGCAGGAAGCATCCTGCCTTCTTTGGCCCTTTCATTCTGTGTGAGATGATACTCTTCACATTCTGGGCAAGTCTTCCCACCACAGCTAAACCTCCCTGGGAATACCTGAAGGTGCTCCTCCTAGATGGTTCTAAATTCCAGTCAAGTTGACAGTGAAGATTGACCAATTTCTCCCCACCACTTTCTTCCCTACTCTCCCCAGCCTCTGTTGATCAATGCTCTGCTTTCAACTACTGAGTATGAGCAACATTTTTAGCATCTCTGTTCCTGTTTGAGGGTAAGGTATCACCTTTGAAGGGAGGGAGGAAGGGAGGAAGTGGAAGTGAAGCAGCCTGTATGTTGTTTGGTGTGGAAGAAAATGCCTTAGGTAGGGTAGGCAGAGGCAAACACCATGTGAATATTTAATCATATGGTCTCCAGGAAAACACTGCTGGTACAACCCTATATTTTCTCTGGCAGGGATGAGATTGGAGCTCTAGAATCTGAGGGGAGAAATTTGCAAGTTTCTATACTCTCTTCCTTGTGCACAGTAAGCCTGTGGTTCCAATTACCAGTAACTCTGCGGTGTCATAGTTAGCACACAAAAACGGTTTCGGTTTTGGATTCAAAATAGGTAAACACATGTAGTGCAAAGATTGAAGAGACTGAATGCAATGGGGTCCTGCGGCAGGTGCAGTTCTGGGTTCGACTTTGTTGCAGGGTGTCTAGTTCATATTTTATACTTGCCTAAATAGTAAATTGATTTCAGTTGGGGGCACCCTCAGATCTGAAGTATTTTCAGGACCTCGGGCAAAGTAAACTTCTAAGCATCCGTACTTCAAGTTTGTATTTTATATAATGGGTAAGTGTCCAAACCACTTAATCATGTGATAAGCAAAAGAAGGGCAGATGGGAATATTTAAGCAGGCGTTGTTAAAGAGCTTTGTTCCTGTGCTCAACCTTCGAGAGACAGCATGAAGGACTGCTGTATAGGTTACTGGAATTCATTCATTTTTAACTTTAAAATTCTTAAGTCCATTTGGTCACTTCTTGCTTTGGAGTCGTACGGTAACAGAATGAAAAGGAGCCACATGGTATACCCTCTTCCTCCAAACAAGCAGGTTTGGGGTAGTGGGTGGTTTTTCAATTAAGGAACACACTGGATTTTTACTGCTTTTCATTGAAGGCTGCAGGTGAGCTGGTCATTCTCTGCTCTAGGTTTCTGTGGATTAGCCTTTCCTTAACTAATAGGTTGGAGTATGCGTGCATACTTACACATATGTGCAGTATGTGTGTGTTCATGTTGTGCATGTCCACAAGTATGTGGAGATGCATATGCTCATATGTGCGCTTAGGTGTAGATATTGTTAAGTCAAGTCTAGGTGTCATTCCTTGTTGCTGTGCCCTTGCATCTTCCCTCAGTGGAGGGGGTGAGAAGGCAGTGTCAATGTTTCAGACACTGGGAGTCAGGTAGAAGGCATACAGCAGACTCATTTTATTTAACAATGGTGGAATACGTATAAACCCTCTCAGCACCTAGGCGTTTTGATTCATTGACAGTTGACATAGTGTGGCTGTCCCTCCTTGACTAGGCACAATCAGGACCTCTGACAACACCTGTTGCTAGGTATTCAGGAAGCATCACTTGGTCATCCCTCATAGGCAAAGCATTATCAGAACCTCCGACAGCACTGGGCAGACTCCACTATGCTCCTTTTGGCCTGATAGGCCTTAAGTTCCTACATATTTACCCTTCTTTTATTTGTTACATGGACTCTCAGTGGGAGTCAGAGATCTTTGTTCAGGCCTTGTTGACCCCGCCTCAGGAGGGCTCAGCAACTGAACAGTGCCTGTCTTAGGTTGACCTGCCAAATAAGCTCTTAGCCATCATTGACTATCAACCTTAGAAGAGCATTCATTCCTGAGGAGCTGCCAGGGTTGGGGTCTAGGCAGTAGCCTTTTGAATTACAGGTAATGAGGCATGCATAGCCTCCTGTGGAGGACTGTGAGAAGGATGCCTGAGAGCCATTAACACCTGAAGAGTCACCTTATCTGCTGCCCACTGATGTTGGATCTGCCAAAGGAAACATTTAAAGAGAATAAGGATTAACAATACCACCCATCAATTAATGCATATGTGAGCATCCAGGAGGGATCCAACATCCTTTTTATATTATGCCATACTTTTTCAAAAAATGAAGAGTCACAGGCCATAACCCCTGCCCTTAATAAATCAATTTGTTTGGGGGGTGCAATGGAGTAAGAAAGGGGAGTATATACATTACCCATCCTGGGTTATTTCTTGCCTGTTGGAAGCAGGCTGATCCATGGCTGGACATACATCTCTTACTGGAACCCATATTGGCATTGTGGCAGTCTGAGGAAAAGCACAAGCATACCCTCTCATATGGGTTATCAGGGAGGCTGGCAGCTGCCATTGGAAGGAGATAGGATCTCTCCATCTCATCAGTGGCAGGGGGTATGTTCCTTGGCAGAGATGCCCAGTGCTTGTAAGCTGTGCTGAGCACCTTGTCATCAAAACTGAGAAAGTTCATATGGAAAAGACCTCTGTTAAGGCCAGATGAGGATCTCTCCTAGCCTCTGGTGAGAGAGTCCTGGCCAACAGCTCCTTAGGAGCTCTGTTGGTCCTCTTCATAATGACTTGTCCCTGTCGATTGTAGGCAATGCCAGTGGTATGGGAAATCTTCCAGGACCCCAGGAAGTCATTGAATTATTGAGAGGTATAGGCAGGGCCATACATGTAGACACATAGCCATATTAAAAATGTAATAATCTTCTACTGAACATATATGTCATATCTACTATCATTTATCTATATATCTATCCATCTATCTATCATCAGTCTTCTATCTACCATCTGTCTATCTATTTATCTATCTATTTATTTTACCTATCAGTCTGTCAATAAATACTTAAGTTGCTTAGGCAAAGAAAGGTACTAAAGAGTCAATAATAAGGGGAGAAACAAAATTTTAGAGAGATAACAGAATTTTGACACAACAGTCCCCAGATTTTTGACTTTCTTTTGTCCTACACCAAGTGACTCTTCTGATATGAGATAGAAACTCTGAATTTTTCTTTTCACAATATGCTTGGGTTTGGAGAAGGAGAGATCCATGCTCCAAATCCAAAGCCAGCTTTGATTTTTAGTTGAGTCAGAGCAACAATTTTCCTGAGAAGTAGAGAGATATAGATCTTGGACTAAGGCTGCAAGCAGAGTTATTCTGCAACAATAGGGACAACTGTTTAGAAGGCAATTTAGCTGCATGCCCATTGGGCTAAACATCAGCAGGTCTCTCTGGAGAGTCTGTGGCTTCTATGTGCATAGGCTTTGGCTGTTTTCATCTAAGACCTGGGATACACCCTGACAGGAGGAAGTGTTTGAAATCACAAGTACCCTGAGGAAAGGAATCACCTCCCACTCTACCACACAAGGGTGTTTATTTTTTCCTTTTATAAGAAAAAAAACATTCATTATGCATAAGTCTGTTCATTTTTCAAAGTTAGTATTCGTGACACGGTCATTATTGAAGTATGCATGAATTTTACAGATAACTGGCTATGCTTTATGGGTTTTGAATAGTGTGATAATTCTAGGATTGTGATTTTGGGTCATTTTCCTTTTATTTCTTCCAATAAAGGAGGCTTTTAAGTCTATAGGGAACTATTGCTTCGACTAATCCTCAAGGGCAGGTCTGGGCTTTTTACTCCAATAAGCCTTAAAAATGAAGGCCCAACCGAGAGAGATAGCATCTCCACAGTGGAGGGAGGCATGTTCTGAGCTTTGAAAAGACTCCGCTTCTTGTCTTTTCGAAATTTTCTCTGTATTGAGTGCATTGTTTGCCATTAATCTGTCTCATTGTCTGTACAGAGGTGAAGATCTGAAAACAGAAAAGAAAGTGTTCTGACCACGCAGAAAACTCAGGGAGAACGTTGACCATGCTAAGTTGTTTTAGCTATCCTGTTGTGCCTCGTAGAATCAAGCCATGCCAAGTTACTGCACAACGTGCAAAACAAACTTCCAAGATACCGGGTAGCTCCATGAGGAAGAATGCAGGCTGCAATTGTGCCCCAACCTGTTTGTGCCAGAGAGCAGCTGGCAGCTGCCCAGCATGGACCATGATGCAGAGACTGATGAGTCCTTTCTCTGTAAAAGGTAGATAGTACCACTGAGTAACTTAGTAACATAAATCAGCAACACATGGACTTGCAGAACAGGTACTTGAGTCATCAAACAGTCCAGATTCCCCTCCCCCATACCATATAAAACCAAGCACATCTTAAGGTTAAGGCTCATTAACTCTCGCCAGCTAGCATCATGCCTTCCGGCGCACACACCTCAGCAGCCATAGGTGACAACCGGCTATCCATAGGACTCTGGCTCTGTTGCTTTAGGAGATAAATTAGGATTGCGCTTATCACCAGTCATCAGATCCAGGGATCTTGGGCCTTGACTCAGGCTTGAGCCATCTCTGCCTTGACCTGGCACTGAATATCTCTGATATCTTTGGGAGGAGGTTGTTGCTATCTTGTCTATACACCTGCAGGGCCTCTTCTGGTGTTGGGTCTGCCCTCAGTTCTTTAAGACCCTGCTAGTCCTTTTTAGCTACTCTGTAACCAACAGATCCTTGTGTGAGAGTGACCAAGAAATGGCATCAGGAAAGAATGGAATCAAAGACACTGTGGTTGTGGAAGCTCACACCGGGGGTGAGGCCAGAAGAACTTCTATAACTACAGCCACGAAATGGATATGACTTGGGGTTTGTTCTTATCCCACAATGATCTTTGACACTGGCACAAGGCACAGACACACCTCTGACATTGTGGTCAGGAAACTGGGTGGATGTGAGGTGCCTGGATGGCCATCTTCCATTAGCAACCCTGTTGTATACACCATGAAGACCCCTGATACTGTCTAGAGAGTTGGGGAAACAGCTTAAGGAGGCAGGATATATTTACTTCGAGGGCCAGCCAAGTGGACTTGTCTGCTCATTTTTGAAGTCCAAGAAGAGATTTGAAGTTCAGAGAATAGAAACAGTTCCATGTCCCATTCCCGATATAATCACGGACCTTCTGGGTACTCTCTCCTGCTGGGGTCCATGAAAATTTGTAGGGTTACTATGAGTCACGTGTTTATTTATATATTGGTATGCACATGGCAGTTGGAGTCAAGCTTGGGTATCATTCCTTAGTTGTTTTCCATCTTGTTTCGGGGGCCTGCATCTCATCCATCAGGCAAGACTGACTGGTGTGTGCACCTGTGTGCACACAACTGTATACAAACATATAAATACATGATTCATAACCAGCCTCTGAAATCCCCTGCTTCTGTAAGACTAAGATTACAAATGTCTGCCAGGCCTTTTGCCTGGGTGCCTGGGATCAAACTCAGGTACTACGCCTTGCACAGCAAGCACATTACAGGCAGAGCCATCTCCCTAGCCTCTGGGTTTCCTTTATACAGTGTTAAGTCTTTTCAGCCCAACGTCTGCTCATATGGTCAGCTGTAGACAGCCAGGTTTCGTGGCCATAGAAGGCATTCTGGATTCCAAATACTCTGCATGGGCGCTCTTTTCTTTTGCTCCTGGGTTTGAGTAAGTTATAACTAACCAAGACATATGCCATTAACACCCGTGAAGCGCTTAGGCCAGTGCATATCACAATCCTCTTGATTAAGTTAACTGAAGAAGAGATACCGTAAAGGTGGGCAGCACCATTCCCTAGGCTGGAGTCCTGTACTGTGTAAAAAGAAAAAAAAAAGTGTTTGAGAAGAGGCCCCACCTCTCTCTCTCTCTCTCTCTTTCCTCATTCCTGACCACAGATGTAACATGACCAGCTGCCCCATAACATGACCAGCTGCCCCGTGCTCCTGACGCCATACCTTTCCTGCCATGATGGATTATACCCTCAAACTGTGAGCCAAAACAAATGCTTCCTTTCTTATGAAACATTTGTCAAGATTTCATCACAGCAACAGAAAAAAATAACCCATACAGCACCGATCTGGAGACGGCTTGTTTGACACAGAATTGATAGCTGATGGCGTCTACCATACCACAGTTCATGGTGCTCTGGGTCAACCATGAAGGAACTTTCAGTGAGGAGTGGTGGTGGCTCTCCCAGGGTAACTAGTGGGTCCTTGTTCTCACAAGCCAGAGCCAGTTTGTGAAGAAGTGGCTGCAAGGATTTGGAAGGAGGGAAGAAATTTACAAGATGGGATGGAAGGAAAAAATTAAGAAAAACTGCCAAAAAAAAAAAAAACTGCAGAAAACCATGAAGAGGTCGGTGATGGGAAACCTAATAAAATTAGAGGTCATCCCTAAGGAGACACTGCTGGAGTGATTGACAGGAATGAGCCCTCCCACACAGAGAGGAGGGAAGGTCTGCGAAATGGCTTAACAGCAGTTCTCAGAGGCACAAGCCAGCACTCTGAAAACCAAGAAAGCATCAGGCTATCAGAATGGGTCTGACACTGACACAACAATTCTAAACAATCCCTAAGAAGAGGAAAAGGCTGCTTAAGCAGCCCTGGGTTCAGAACGCCATTAGAATTTATACCAGCAATAACAAATAAAGAAAAACGATTGTGCTAGATTTATGATCAACATCCAGCAAGAACATCTGTCAGATATGTGGGCAGCATAAAGCCATCTCCAGGCTTGCAGGATGGTAAGGATTTACACAGTGGCATAAACTCCGAAAGAGAAGCCTGCAGGTTGAGAAACAGGGTGATTCTAGTTCCTAGACTATCAGGACCCAAATGGTTAATCGCAGTCTCCAGAACAAGAGTGAAAGGGTTCCCCAGGCAATACCTGGGGCGCAGGGTGTTTCTCTTTCACTTTGAGGAGGATGGGGTGTGTCTGGAAGACTGAGGGAGGAGAAAGAAAGAAGGCTGGCACTGCAGAGTACTCTAGAGATAAACGAGTCTGAGGAAAAAACAAACAAACGGATCACGCTGGTGAGAGTTCGCCCCTAGCCTATCTACAGGGGTAGATACATTTCCTCCTCTGTTTCTCTTACTTATCACTGAGGAAAACTATGAAAGCATTTTAAAAGATGACTAGGGTGGTGTTAACACAACAGAGTGTGTTTCCCATCACTTTGGAAGTACTTTGCAAAGTGGGGCTTCTTTTGCATGTAAAACTTGATATTTTTTTTTTCAAAATCTGTAACACTGTACCACATCACACCTTTTACAATCTATGTTGCATCTACTATTCTATGTTGTGCTATTTGCTGGTTTATTTACAAAAGGAGGCCACTGAAGGAATGGTTTATTGTCTACCAGTTGGAGGGCATAGTCTTTTAGGACAGAGAAGAGCTGTCAGCAAGCATGAGACACAGTAGTTCACGTCATGTCCACAATCAGGAAGCAAAGAGAGATGAAGTTTGGTGCTCACCTCAGTACACTCATCAGCCCAGGGCTGCAGACCACAGAGTCGTGACACATGCCTTAAGGTGGTTATTCCCGCATCAATAAAATAATCTAGAAACTCCCTCACAGACATTCCCAAGGGTTTGTTTCCATGGAAATTCTAAGGCCCACCAAGTTGACAGTCAAGCTCAGTTGACAGCTGATGGGCTATTGGAAAGTGAAGAGGATCTGAACTGCCTAAGCTTATCAACTGTTTAAGCCACTGATGGATTCGTAGGAAGGTGGCATTGTTGGGAAGGGTTGGAAGACTAGGAGATGCATTCTGGTTGGAGGAACTTAGTGGATAGGACCATACACTGCCCAGGTACCATTCCTGGTCTTTGCTCTCTGCTTCCCCAAGCCTTCTGGGTCCTTATGTTCTGTCTTACCACAGGCTTAGAAACATTGGAACCACGACTCCAGCTTCTCCTGCTTTAAATTGTCCCCGCAGGTGTTTGTCACAACAATGGGAAGTCTGACCAATCTGCCTTCCCTTTGACTTCAGGTGTTTGAGTATCTCTTAACAAGTCTAGTTCAATAACAGCTTGAAGATCTAAGAATTCATAGAAGTGTTTGGACTGTCTTCATCTTCACTGAGTCTCTTATGTTACCAGTTTGCTAAGGGTAATCTTCATATTCTCATGTTCAACTTGAGCTTTGGAATCCTCCCACTTTGCCTCCCTGCAAGGCTTTGCTTTCCTGTATCCTGTAGGCTGTCAGCTTAGACTAGTGACCAGGGAGCAATTACAGTTTCCTCTTCCTTCTCTTGCTGTATTTTTCAACACCAGGAAGACAGACTGCACAAACGATGAGGCCTTTGTAGACATAGGCATAGATGAGCTAAAGATAATGAGATGAGATCATAATTTCTATCCTGTTCTAAACAAGTCTCCTTATGAGTGACAGATGAGAACCCCAAACAGGAGAGGTAAAGGCTTGTCAGGTGTCTTAGTCACAAAACACAATGGCAAGGAAAACTTATAAAAGAAAGTGTAAAATCAGGCTTACTACATCAGAGAGTTGGACTCCACATCGGTAGAACAAAGGCATGACAACAAGAACAGCTGAGAATTCAGATCTCAAACCACAAGCAGGAGACGGAAAATGAAGAGAATGGAACGGCAGGAGGCTTTGGAGTCAAAGCTCATCCCAAACTACACATCTCCTCCTCCCAGTCTTTCTCTCTCAAACAGTTCTGTCATCTGGGACTAAGACAGTCAAACATATGAGCCAATGAGGTCTATCATCATTTACACCACCAGGTAGGAGAAAGATGTGCAGCTCCAGGATGCTGCTGGCTCCAGGTGCTGGGAGAGTTTACTGCTTGTCCTTGAGCACCGTCAGAGGATGCTCTGGTCTGCCCATGCCAGGCAATTTTAGATGTCTGGTCTCTAGGACTGTAGCGTACTAACCTCCCCGCCCCCTGTGCTCCCCGTTGAAGCTACAAGCTGCTTGCTCACTTGCTACCATAGCCTCAAGAGACTGGCATCCCTATTGTAGGATGCACTCATCAGTCAGCTCATCTTAGCAGGTTCTTTATAAAATTTCTTAAGATGCTTTCTCATGCTAAGCTTGAAAGGTTTTCCTTCTCAGTATATTGCATAAATCCCATGGGAGAATGCACTGTGTTTCATGGTCCCTTCTTCTTTTTCTGTGTGTACACACGTGCGTGCAGGTTTGTGTGCTTGCGTGTGGAGGGCAAAGATCCATGTTGGGTGTTTATTATGCTCCACCCTACACTTTGAGATAGGGTTGTTCACTGAACCTGGAACTTACTGATTGGCTAGCTTCAGATATCTGTTGATATCAGGCTCTCTAGCTCTGGGATGGCAGGGACAGTGCCATGGCACCTGGCTTTGAAAAGTTGATTTTATTTATGTGTATGAGTATATTTTGCCTGTATGTATGTCTGGGGTCCATTTTCATCCAGTGCCTGCAGAGGTCAGAAGAGGCATCAGAAGCCCTGGAACTGGAGTTATAGAAGCTTGGGAGCTGCCATGTGGGTGCTGGGAACTGAAGCTGGATCCTTTGGAAGAACAGCAAATACTCCCAATCCACATGGCCACCTCCCCTGCCTAATAGTGTTAACTTTTTAATAGAAGTTATTTTTTAAAAAGGAAATTATTTTATTTCCAGGGCTGTTTCGGTTTCATGCTTGTTTACCACATGCGAGAAATGTCTGTGGAGGCCAGAAGAGGGTATCAGATTCCTCTGATCTGGAGCTGCAGACTGTTGTGAGCCCCCAAGTAGGTGCTAAGAAACTTGGGTCCTCTGGAAAAGAGTTAGTTTTCTTAACCCCTGAGCTACCTCTGGCCTCAGTGTAAACCTTAAAATGTGCTGATTGGTCACGAAGTTCCTCCTCTGTGGAATTCCTGGTCGTTGGCTCTGTTCAATGTCCTATGAAGTTGTAAACTATTTTCATTGATTTGCAGATACTCTATATATTCTTGATACAAATACTTTTGTAAGTGTGCAGGCCAAGCATAGTTTTCAATCTTTCAAGTCACATATTGTAGACAATACAACTCATAACATGTAGCTAAGTATGCTTCATTCATGAAACTAACCTTTCTGGGAGAAATTAGCTATGTGCCTAAAGTATAGTTCTCTCTTTATTCTTTACTAGTTTTTACCAGGTTCAAGGCCATCTGCTTGCGAAGGACAAGGCCACTATTTAGACAACCACACTGGGATCATTGAACTCTATGGTAAGCTTTTTGCCCGTAGTAGCCATTTACCTGAACAAAGGTTCTAAGAGGCTTGAACTGGTTGCACTGAACCACAAGGGGGAGGTGTCTGACTTCAACTGAGACAGATGAAAATTACCCTGCTGACCCCTGCGTGAATGAGAAATTAAAGGCACAGCACACCCACCTGGCTGCCTGCCCTGGTGAGCATTTTAATTTTTTTTCCTCTCCTCCACTAGAGTCGGAGGCACTAACTCAATGAAATAATTTAACACACCAAGATGATTGAAGGACAGGTTTTGAAATGTAAACCGTGTCTTCTGCTGCCTTCATCTTGACACCTGCCAATCCAAAGGACACCCAAGGTGGACCGGACGGAGCTGCTAGTGGAAATATCCACTTAATGCCTTTGAAACTCTTGTCTCATTTTTCTGCAGACACCTGGAAAAATGCAAAGAGCACGTCTTGCGGAGTCTAGATTGCAGAAATTATTAATCAGCGCTTGAGCCCGGCATGCTGTTAGGCTTCTCTGGCGGTTGAGGTCTCAGAACGGCAGCGATGAAGAATGGTGGAGCTGGGGAGGGCATGTGACTCTTGTCTGGTTGAGTTTATCACAGCCTTCTGTTTACTCTTCATTACCTCAGAGCAAAGGCAAAATTGCTTTGAAGGGTGAGGCCAGTTGCTCCGTCGTCCGCTACTCCCTTAATTGAGAATCCCATTAATCAGAAGAGGGGATCAGGCCTGGTTACTGGCTCCCTGGGCACAGACAGGGTTTGGGTCCACAGAGTTTGGTATGCTAATGACAACTGCCTCTCATCATATGCTAGTCAAGAGTGACTCCCTAATCTGTAAACTGTGTGACAACCTGAGCATATGGTGACAGCTGAGAAGACAGAATGCTATGTCCCATAGACAGGGGCTGGGGACTTGGGCTGGAGTTTCATTGGAGCAGAGGGCAAGGACGCAGGAGGGCAGGAGCCTGAGAGAGCAGAACAAGGCAGGCTCTCACATTCTGGTCACAAATAACAAGGTACACATGTCCCTGCAGAGATTTTCTTGAATAGAGCAGCCACAGAAGTCCTGTGTTCTTTTTTGTCCCATGTCACATACTGTTAAGAGTCCCACACCAGGTCTGAAGGAAGGCCTACAATAAATAATTAAAAGTTTAACTGGCCTTGTATTTCAGCCAATATCCTCCTCGGGGGAGGAGCCGTGGCTTAAGGCAGTGATCTGTTTCAGAATGTTTCCTGGCTCGGGCTGCAGGATGACTTCCCTTTCCTAGCTGCCTTATGCTTTGGGGGCTTGGGCATCATCACAGAGATAGTTTCCCTGGGAGCCTCTGTGGTTTGGGGAAGATCAATTATCTGATCAAGGCTCGAAGCAGATAGAGACCAGGACATAAGCCTTTTGGCACCCCATGCTCGCCCTGATATGCATGATACCCCACCCTTGAGGCAAAGCCTTCCTTCATGCTACCCTTTAAGATAAAAAACATATCAGGTAACCATTTGGAGTAAGTGAGGGGTTGGAGAGCCTCACATCGCCCGGGTTCCTAGAGACGCAGGGGAGGGTTTCAGTGGGGTAGACACTGTGGAGGCCCTGACAGTGTGCGGATGCTTTGTTTGTGTTGGATGACCGGGGAGCTAGCTGCTGGTCTTTGACTAATCGCTCCTGTCAACTTGATAAACACTAAAAACAAATGCACTAGAGAACAGCCAGGGCCCTTTCAGGTAAGGCATCTCTGGGGGGCACATTCCCCTGGTGGTCTTGAGGTGAAGGGGTGCTGTGTACTGCCCTCCCATGGGCCGCGAAAAACCCTTCCTAAGGCAGGGACAGAGGGGTTGGTTGAACTTACGACCTGTGAGCCTGGTGTAACCCTTGATTTAGTCTCCAAGCACTCATATTTCTGTCCACTGATGTTACAGCACAGAAAACAATTTTCTCCCTGTGGCTGCTGTGGTTCTTGGAGCTGTAAAGTCTCCAAAGGTTAGAGGAAAGGAAAGCGGTTGTGAACAAGGCTTGGTCGGATAATTAACTTCTCAGAGCACAGGGAGCTTCTTGGTGTTGTTGGGAACCTCACAGCCCAATTGAAAGTGGACTTTGCATCATCCTGGCTTTCTCTGCTGCTTTTGTCTCTTTCCCCTGCTTCATAGCCTCATGAAAGTTTCCTTCATCCATTATTTTCTTTTTTCTTTTCAGCTTTATCTCCCCAAGTTTGGGTCTCTTTGGAGCTGCCTCGTAGTTCTGTGTGTCCTCTGGTCACACTGGATGTGGAGACATGGCTTCTCTTGTGTTTCTAGGAGACTAGAAGAAAAGTGCTTCAGAAAAATGCCTTACTCATTTTAATTCAGGAAATACCTCCTGTACATTTGATGTGATTCTCAGAGTGACTGAGAATAAAAATTATGTGTGTGTGCTTGTGTGTGTGCGTGTGTATGTGTGTGTATGTATATGTGTGTGCATGTGTGTGTATGCGTGTGTGTGTGTGTGTGTGTGTGTGTGTGTGTGGTTTTTGAGACTATTTCAACCCCTTAGAACTAAAGGCTGTTTGCTCTATCAACTGTCTTTTATATATGATGAGACCTCTTTGGGGACTTAATCTTCTGGGGAGTCACCACTGGGGCCCTGTCTTTGATGTTCTCACCCTTATAACATTGTGTAGGGCAGTTTCTATACCTCCTACAGAAAGACACACACAGGGACCATTTTTCCAGGGATTGGTTACACCTCAAATTGGAATCCTGCGTTTGGTCATGTGACTTACTCTTCACCAAGTCCTCTCTGACCCCAGGAAGACACTCCCCACCCATGCTGGAGAAGTTCAAGCTGGCTATGGGAGGGGCAGGC
>PVIU01031493.1:0-14749 GCA_004026605.1 Ondatra zibethicus
TAAGACCTTGAAGAAAGAAATTGAAGAGGATACCAGAAAATGGAAGGATCTCCCATGCTCCTGGATTGGAAGGATCAATATAGTAAAAATGGCAATTCTACCAAAGGCAATCTACAGATTCAATGCAATCCCCATCAAAATCCCAACAAAGTTCTTCACAGAACTTGAGAGAACAATAACTAAGTTTATATGGAAAAACGAAAAGCCCAGGATAGCCAAAACAATCCTATACAATAAAGGAACTTCAGAAGACATTACCATCCCTGACTTCAAACTCTATTACAGAGCTACAGTAATGAAAACAGCTTGGTACTGGCATAAAAACCGAGACGTTGACCAATGGAATCGAATCGAAGACCCGGATATTAATCCACACACCTATGAACACCTCATATTTGACAAAGAAGCTAAAAGTATACATTGGAAGAATGAAAGCATCTTTAACTAATGGTGCTGGCATAACTGGATGTCAACCTGTAGGAGAATGAAAATATATCCTTGTCTATCTCCATGCACAAAACTCAAATCCAGATGGATTAAAGACCTCAATTTTAATCGGACCACACTTAACCTGATAGAAGAGAAAGTGGGAAGTAGTCTGCAAAACATGGGCACAGGAGACCACTTCCTCTGTAAAACCCCAGTGGCACAGACAATAAAAGCAATAATGAATAAATGGGACCTCCTGAAACTGAGAAGCTTCTGTAAGCAAAGGACACTGTCATTAAGACAAAAAGGCATCCTACTGAATGGGAGAAGATCTTCACTATCCCACATTGGACAAAGGTCTGATCTCCAAAATATACAAAGTACTCAAGAAACTAGACATTAAAACTCTAAATTACCCAATTAAAAAATGGGGTAATGAGCTGAACCGAGAATTCTCAACAGAAGAAGTTCGAGTGGCCAAAAGATACCTAAGGTCATGCTCAACTTCCTTAGTGATCAGGGAAATGCAAACAAAACAACTTTGAGATACCATCTCACACCTGTCAGAATGGCTAAAATCAAAAACACCAATGATAGCCTATGCTGGAGAGGTTGTGGTGTAACAGGAACACTCATCCATTGCTGTTGGGAATGCAAACTTGTGCAACCACTTTGGAAATCAGTGTGGCAGTTTCTCAGAAAATTGGCAATCAACCTACCTCAGGATCCAGCAATACCACTCTTGGGAATATACCCAAGAGATGCCCAATCATACTACAAAAGCATTTGTGCAACTATGTTCATAGCAGCATTATTTGTAATAGGCAGAACCTGGAAACAACCGAGGTGCCCCCAATGGAAGAATGGATCAAGAAAGTGTGGAATATATACACATTAGAGTACTACGCAGCAGTAAAAAACAATGACATCTTGAATTTTGCATGCAAATGGATGGAAATAGAAAACGCTATCCTGAGTGAGGTAACCCAAACCCAAAACGACGATTATGGTATGTATTCACTCATTAGTGGACCCTAGCCATAAAACAAAGGACACTAAGCTTATAACTCACAAGCCCAGAGAAGCCAAATAGCAAGGTGAACCCAAAGAAAATCATGTATAGATCCTCTTGGAAATTGGAGGCGAACAGGATTGCCGGGCAAAAGGTGGGAAGACAGGGGTGGAGATAGAGGTGGTGTAGGGGGGCCGGGGAGAGGAGAGGGGGAAGGAGAAGGGAGAAGGGAAGGACTGGGGAGAGCTTTGGGGAGTGGGAGGGTGGAGATGGAGGAAAGGTGGATGTTGGAAAAAGGAATAAGATATCTACATCATTGGAGTCATTTTAGGACTGGCAAGATACTTGCCTCTAGAGGAGATCCCAGGTGTCCACAGGGATGTCCCCAGCTAGGTCCTTGGGCAGCAGAGGAGAGGGTGCCAGAACTAGCATTGTCCCATAGTCACACTGATGAATATCTTGATCACATCCATAGAAATTTCGTCCAATGGATGGAGATAGAGACAGAGACCCACATTCACATCAGAGCAATGGATTGAGCTCCCAAGGTCCAGTTGAAGAACAGAAGGTGGGAGAAGATGAGCAAGGAAGTCAGGACCGCGAGGGGTTGGTCCACCCACTGAGACAGTGTGCCTGATCTAATGGGAGCACACCAAATCCTGCTGGACAGGGACTGAATGAGCATGTGATCAAACTGGACTCTCTAAATGTGGCTGCCAATGAGGGCATAATGAGAAGCCATCAACAATGACACTAAGACCTATCTCCTCTGCATGTATTATCTTTTTGGGAACCTAGTCGATTTGGATGCACACCTTCCTAGGACGGGATGGAGGGGGGAAGGCCTTGGACTTCCCACAGGGCTGGGTACCATGCCCTCTTTTAAGGAAGCAGCGGAAGGGGGGGCAGCGGGAGGGGACTGGGAGAAGGGGAGGAAATGTAACTCTTTTTTTTAATGGAAAAATAAAAGAATATGGGGAAAAACAACATATAAACAGTTGTGGGAAAAATAAAAATTAATTCTTGAAGTGAACCTAGAGTCTTGCCTCTGTCTACCAGTACCTTCCTTTCCAGGTAACTGCGATGCCCACAACTGCTGCACGGGCCACAGCAAGTGGTGCCTAACAGAAGGCCTGACAGAAGCTCATCTAGTCTGTTCAGAAGCAAAGCAACTGGTTTGGACAAGGGAGTGTGTAAGTTTGGGGAACACACTTGTAACCAGTAAGTATCTGAGAGCACGGGAAATTCTGGAAATGTTCAGGAAGGTTATGCATCCTCACTTAATTCTAAGTTGAAGTTGAGAGGGGTTAAAATTAATCAGGATGATTTAGATCAATACTTAGATATAATTATTCAGTATAATCTATGGTTTCCAGAAGACAGAACATTCAATCCTGAGGATTGGCAGAATATGGAAAATTTGTAAAACACTTCCTGTAAAATTCTTTATAGTATTCGAGCGTTGTTGCTATTGCTTTGGAGCCCTTGGAAGACATATCTAAGTTCTCCTCCATGAACCAGCAAACTGCTGGGAAATTTAAATTCCTTGTTCTCCCTCAGCACCCCAAAATAAAGCATTTAGTTCAGATGAAAGCAGCCAAGATTAAAAAGAAAAAAATATTACTTTCAATGTGCACAGAATTGCCAAAACAAAGGCATTCTAAGGAAAGGGTTAAAACAGACTTCCCAGGAGTGTCTGGAGATACCAAACTGTCTGACTTACAACAAGCTTGTAAACTTTCCTGTGTGGACACACAGTGCATGCACAAATCCTGTGGAGCCTCTTTGTCCCAGGCCCTATCTTCTTCATCAGACAATTCAGCAGCCCTGCCACCTGCTGCTACAGCAACAAACAGGCCTCCACCAGGCTATCTGGCTGGTACAGCCATAGTTTTTTGTTTTTTTTTTTAAATCTTTCTCCTTAAAAACACATTCAGGCTTTGCAATAACTTTGGGTACAAAGGATAGACATGCTGTTGGATGATGATACAAACTTGAACGCTTTAAAGGAAAATTTTATTTCCTGACTCTCTTAAATAAGAAAATTTCAAAGCTGAGGCTCGATTCCCTGCCAGTGATAAATTGGTTGTTTATTGGTTGGTTTATTAATTGCTTAAGAAACTTCCAACAAGCTAATGTATAAATGAACAAAAAACAATTACATGTTCATGATCTTAAGACAAACTCAGGGACTTCCACCAACAGACAAAAACTTAGTGAATCATGTACAACAAGCGATAGAAAGACAGATCGTAAAGAGATTTTACTGCCACCTTATTTCTTTGATTGACTTATGAAAACGCCAGTTCTGACTATGCCTCTGTTTCAAATGTAAAAATCGGGACTCCCCCTTTCCTGGACCTAAAAGACTGAAATTGGTGTTAGTTCTAAAGCAGACCCCCAAAATGGCATTCCTAGTGATAATGTCCTAAACAGCAGGACTCTGATCAGGTAAACAGAAGGATTGTTTTTGGGTAAACAGAAGCTTAAACTCTTCAGGAATCTTGAGAGGTAGGTGGGAATTTCTTTTTAACCAGGAAAATCACCAGATTTCTTATCTTCCCCAAAGGCCAACTATCTCATACAAGGAGATCTGTTTTGTGATTATCAAATCCCCCATGATAAATCTCAGGCTTTTCGGGCACACCACTCTCCTGTCACCATTCTCTGCCCCCTGAGAAAGACAACCTGGCAGTTTCATTCACCAAATAAACTTTTCTTTCTATCCACAGAGTAATCCAGTTTGGCGGTTTCACTGCTCCCTTGCTTTCGATAGGTAAACTTACAATTAGGTTTCAGTGAAAAAGTAAAGTCAAAACACTCCCATGCTGTTCTTATAAAAATTGATTTTTACTATTACTTTATGCCCTAATGATTAAAAAAGGCTTGTTTTTATAGTGACTACTCTCAATAATCAAGCACTCATGTCTCATGGTACTTAAAAAACAGTATGTAAAAGATTAAATGGACATAATAATGAAAAGATTTTTTAATAAAAGTATTTATATAGAAAAATTAAAATGGATGGATATTTCTAGATGAAAAAGAAAGATAAAATGTTTATGCAAGTTGTAGTAAGCATTTAAATGAGTGGATGGTTCCAGACAGAAAGGAAAGGTAAAGAACCTTCTGCAAGCTTTGGGAAAGACGGCAAGATGGTTCCAGAATGGAAGGGAAAAATAGAAGGTTCCTATAAGTTGTGAGAGTGTTAGTTCATGATTGATTTAAGGTATGTGAAAGAAGACTTAAAGATGATAAGATGATATTAAAATTTCTAAGTTCAAAATTTAAAATATTTGTTAACACTCTACTTAATAATGTTCTCGCAAGTTATTAATTGACTCTAGACTTGGCTGCAGTTACAAGCACTGGTTACTAACCCTTTTTCACAAACAATTAAAATGTTCAAAGACACTGGCTCCAAAGAATTAAATCTTATTTGTTTCTTTTAAATTTGTTCACGTTTATGTTGATAACTTCTCAGGCTTTATTTTTGTTACGACTCAAAAACATGAGTCTGCTCAAGTTATTCGAAGACACATATTAGCTTCTTTCTATACAAGCAGGGATTTGATGCATTTTCAAATAATGATCCTGCTAATGCATTTACAACTTTTACCTTTTTTTGTCAACTTTCAAAACTTCATGTCTCTCTCTCATGACATTTCCTATAGTCCCTGAGGAGAAGTCATAATTAAAAGATCTTATTTGTTCACAAATAATCAAATACATAAACAAAAAAGCAAATAAAGAATTAAACTTCTCAAGAGTAGTTGCCAAAGAAACTTATATCTTAGATTTTTTTCTCTGATAATTTTTTATTACTTTATAAATAATAGGAATCAAAATTTCCACTTCCTCCCCTCCTCTGACTTCCCTCCCGCTCCCCGACTCACCTTCCTCCCTCCCCCTCCAGTCTTTAGAGAGGGCAGGGTACCCTGCCCTGTGGGAAGTCCAAGGCCCTCCCCACTCCATCCAGGCTTAGGAAGGTATGCATCCAAATAGCATAGAATCCCATAAAGCCAGCACATGCAGTAGAGACAAATCCCAGTGCCATTATCATTGGCTTCTCTGTCTGCCTCAATTGTGAGCCACATGCAGAGGGTCCAATTTGATCCCAGTTCAGCTGGATTTGGTGAGCTCCCATTAGTTCAGGCACACTGTCTCAGTGGGTAGACCAAACCCTCGTCGTCCTGACTTCCTTGGTCATCTTCTCCCTCCTTCTGCTCTTCAACTGGACCTTGGGAGCTCAGTCCAGTGCTCCCATGTGGGTCTCTGTCTCTATCTCCATCTGTCTATGGTGATATTCAAGATGGTCATCAGTCTGACTACGAGACAAAGCCAGTTCAGGCATCCTCTCCTCCACTACCCAGGGTCCTAGCTGGGGACATCCCTGTGGACATCTGGGAATCCCTCTAGATTCAAGCCTCTTGCCAACCCCACAATGTCTCCCTTAATTAAGATATTTTCTTCCCTGCTCCCATACCTGTCCTTCTTCCATCTCAACCATCCCACTCCCCCAAACTCTCCCCATCCCTCCCCTTTTCCCTTCTCTCTCCCCCTCTCCACTTCCCTCCACCCCACTCCCACCCCCATGCTCCCAACTTTTGCCTGGTGATCTTGTCTGCTTCCAATTTCCAGTAGGATCTATATATGTTTTTCTTTGGGTTCACCCTATTACTTAGGTTCTCTAGGATTGCAAACTATAGGCTCAATGTCCTTTGTTTATGGCTAGAATCCACTAGTAAGTGAGTACATATCATATTCATCTTTTTGGGTCTGGGTTATCTCACTAAGGATAGTGTTTTCTATTTCCATCTATTTGCATGCAAAATTCAAGATGTCATTGTATTTTACCGCTGAATAGTACTCTAATGTGTAGATGTGCCATACTTTCTTTATCCATTCCTCCATTGAGGGCCATCTAGGTTGTTTCCAGGTTCTGCCTATTACAAATAATGCTGCTATAAATATAGTTGAACAAATGCTTTTGTAGTATGATTGGGCATCTCTTGGGTATATTCCCAAGAGTGGTATTGCTGGATCCTGAGGTAGGTTGATTGCCAATTTTCTGAGAAACTGCCACACTGATTTCCAAAGTGGTTTCACAAGTTTGCATTCCCACCAGCAATGGATGATTGTTCTCCTTACTCCACATCCTCTCCAGCATAGGTTATCGTTGGTGTTTTTGATTTTAGCCATTCTGACAGGTGTAAGATAGTATCTCAAAGTTGTTTTGATTTGCATTTCCCTGATAGCTAAGGAAGTTGAGCATGTCCTTAAGTATCTTTTGGCAAGAGGCCCTGCTCCTGTGCTGAGAGGATCCAGACTATAGTTCATATTTTAAAAACTGTTTCCCTCCATTTTACTCTGACAACTACAGAAAAACATCACAAGAACTAAGACATTTTATCCAAACTCATAATTTTCTGCAAATCCCCATAAGGACATAACCAAGATCCAGGTCCAGTTCCCTTTATAACATGCGACCTAGACTCTGCATGTGTGCTTTCCGCTATAGACCTTTTCTGGATTCTAGCCAAACTGGCAAAGCCACACTGTGAATTGATAGCAGAGGACAACAATCTGACTGCCTCTGCATCCGAAGAAAATGGAGAAGACTGATTGCCAAGACAAAGCTGCTTATACCACTGTGACGCTACAAAAGCAGAAGGCAGGAGGTGTTGAAGTTCATGTGGCCTGTAGTTCTTCTCAGGCATAAACTCTGACCCAGATGCGGCCAAAGGACATACTGGAGAAAACTACAGACACAAGATAAATTCGAAGAGGAATGTCCTCTGGAGCAAACAAGGCCCGGAGGGCAGGGAAACATAAAAGAAAGAACTCAGACAAGAGGGTCAAAGACGCTGCTTGATCAAGTTCTGAGATGTTATCTCTAGTAGTTGCTAAACAATATATAAACAGCAGTGGGGATAAATAAAAACTGTTCATTCCTGAAGTGAACTCAGAGTCTTGCGTCTCTGACATTATCCTTCTTTCCAGGTCCCTGTGACGCCCGCAGCTGTGTTGACCACAGCATGTCTCCATGTTCGATGACTCAAATATATGATTTCTTCACCAATCAGGTCTTAACTTTCAAGTTCTGAAGGGTAACTAAGCACTGGACATAGTCTGCAATGTTTGAGAGTCTTTGGAACCTCACTGGCTAACAACTCTAAAAGAAAATAACCCATTCTTGGGACTAGGCTTTTAATTTGTTGTTCTGTGGTGTCTGGGGGGACAATGTTGTCCATTATAGAATAACTCCATTATCTTACTCTTTTGATACAAGTATATGTGTGTACAGATATATTAGAGGAAGACTCTATAGTAGTGGGTTTCTAGATTAGTGTTATTAATCCCATCCAGTTCTCCTCTTCTACAATTTATTCTTTCCTGTTCCATAATTGCTGTTTTACCTTTATACCTGTTCATTCTCTCCCTCCTACCTTAGTAATGCTCCATGGGTATTTCAAACAAATCGCACACAACTGAAGATTCAATGCTGGCATCCACCAATGACAGAAAATGTTTGCATTTCTCATTTTCAGAACTGTCCTCTCACTTCATTATGCCTCATTTTTCTTGGTGCCTAGATTCTAAGGTTCTTTATATAATCTAGATGTTAGTGTTCTATCTGATAGACAGTTGGGAAATATTTTCTTCTCTTATGAGGTAGGTTTTTTCACTCTCATGATTACATATTTTGGTATGAAGAAGCTTCAGGGTTTTAAGCAATGTATACAAAATGCAAATTTTAAGAGGACAATTTATACCACTTAATATGCTTTTGAAAGCTTCACTTCTTGAATCTCACAGATCTATAGAAAATTCACTGGAGAGCACTTTAGCCTACCAAGAATAGAATCCATATGAACATGTAACATTCTTTACAAACTTCACCAATTTGTGCCTCCTCTCTATTGATCAGACTCTAATCACTCTGAAGTCTCTCAACAAAGATACTGTCCCATTTTTATGATTTTCATCTGTCTTTATTTTCCCTCTTACCTCTCATTTTCTGCCTGTTTCATTCAACATGTTGTCCCAAGTGTGATATGTACTAAAGTACTGAGAATGTGGATTCTTCACTATTGGTGAGCTCAAAATATGACTGTTACTATTTCTAGGTATTTCTATCCTGTGTTCTCCTCCTCAAAACCATAACAATATTAGGTTCAGTTCAATGATATTGTATGTAAAACAATTATCACACTGCTTCCAACATAAAGTGTTTCAGTGAATGACTGCTCTTAAAACTGCCATCTATGTATAATTAGAATGTATTATTAAAATCCCTAAAGTTACTGTACAAAAAAAGAGGAGGGAAGAGATTTTCAAAAGAAGGGATTTAAGAGCCAGAGGTCAAGGAGCAGTATTGCAAAATAGTGTCTTCTGGGCATGACAGGACTGTTTTACTCATGAGCTCATAAGAGCTGTGGCTGCCTGGCCAAGACCTGTAAAATACTAAGCCAGTCAACATCCCATCATGAAGAGAGGAAGGACTTGTGAAGGCCCACTCCTAGTTGAGGAGCTATTGGCAGCTGATTGTTGCTGGGCATTTGGCCCCTGGAAGGTTGCCCATGCACCAATACACAACCCAATACCATATACACAGGAACAGCTCAGTGGATTATAAAGGAAAATATGAAGTTGGAATGGGGACTCAGGAGGGTCTGGAATAAATCAGAAGGATGTTGAGTAGGAGTAATATCAAATACATGGTATACCTATATGGAATTTTCTAAGAATAGACAAAATACTTTTTCCAAAATACAATAAAGTTATAAATTGCCTGATAGTGAACCTACCAAAAAAGTTTTCAATATTTTTATCTGTCAAAAAAATGCAAAGTAAATCTGCCTTGAGATCCCATCTCACTCCATTCAGAAGACTATAAGAGCTAAAGATGCTCTTAAGAGAAGGTTGGGAGATTAATGCTCAGCAGGAGCAGACTCACATGCCTACCTGGTGCTCTCCACCCTGGGCAGGGAGGAGAAAACACAGGCTGGCCCTGGGCAGTTGGGCACTACTATGATGAGAAAAGATATGGGGTGTTTGGAAGAGAGACGTCTCTTGGAAGACGTTCTCTTGGAAGACGTCTCTTGGAAGAGTTCACATCCTGTGGAGAAAGGCAGAGCTGAAGAAGCGAAGGCAGTGAAGAGTTGGCGAAGGTGGGTGGTCTGCTCGCCACCCGAGGTCATTGTGACATCTGGGCCTTAGGTGCTGCTAAGGGCCATGTCTGGGTCTGTGGCCGTGCCCCATGCACAGTCTGTGCTGATGTCCTTGGCTCCTATTAGCACCAAAGGCAATGAGGATAGGGCTGCACAGACTTGGCCCTCTCCCTTGCTGGCTGCCGCAGTAGAGAGAACTGGCCCTGCCCTTCATGGGCAGGACAGAACTGACCCGGCTGGATGGGGTGTGGGAGAATTTGCCTTGGTGACATGAGAGTGGAAGAACTGGTCCTGCTCCTCTTCTCTGCCATGTGGTGGCATGGGTGAGAGAAAGATGCGCTCCCACCCTCACCCCTTACCACCTGCAGCAGGCAGGAGAGCTGACCCAGCCCCTCCCCAACTACAGTCCTGGGGAGGCTGGGCCCTGCACCTTGCCTGGGCAGCACAGTAGAGCTGACCCTGTTGACAGGGGTGCTGGTGAGCGAACCCTGAGAACTTGGACCTGCTTCTCATCTGTCATACAGTGGCAAGAACCATGGAGAGATGCCCTCCCCCAACCCCTCCACACTGCCTATGGCCGGTGGGAAAACTGGTCCTGAGGTCATGAAAAGAGGAAAGCTGGTCCTGCCCCTCACAAGCTGCAGTACTCATGAGAGCAGGCCCTGTATCTTGCTTAGGCAGCACAGTAAAGCTAACCCTGAGGGTCATGGGTGAGTCTAGGGTGTGAGCATGGGAGAGCTGGTCCCTCTACTCGCCTGTCATGCAGCGATGTGGGCTAGAGAGAGATGCCTCCCTCTCTTTGCCCCTCATCCCTCCCCGACAGCAGGTGGAAGAGCTGGCCCTGGGGTCACAAGAGCGAGATAGTGGGCCCGACTTCTTACCAGCTGCAGTACTCTGGAGAGTGGCTCCTGCACCTCACCTAGGCAACACATAGAGCTGGCCCTGGTGCTGCAGGTGTGGGTAAGCAGGCATAAGAGCAAGAGAACCAGCCCTGGCCCTTGTTGCTTACTGCATAGGGTGAGGTAGTCAGAGAAACGCCGGAGAGCTTGCCCTGGTGGTGAGGATGAGGGAGAGCTGGGGGCTGACCAACCCAGCTACCCTGCAGAACCAGAAGCAGGGCCCATCCCAACACCCATCCCATCTAGGAGCTGGTGGAGCATGTGAAGGGACAGGTCCTGTAGAGCCAAAGCTGCAGAATCTCCACCACACAAGGCAACAACAGGATATGGGAGAGGAGTCCCAGTGAGGGCCCAGTATAGAAAGGGGAGCAGAAGCCAGAGGCTTTGAACAGGACCAATGACTCATTGCAATGACCAAGTAAGGATACATGGACTAAAGGGCTTACTGCACGACTCGTTGTGTCACACAGCAGCTTCCATGGCAAGATTTTTTTTCTTTTCCCTTCTCTTTTAAATTTTATTTTGTTTTACCTTTCAGGGGAGGCTGTAAGGACAGGGGGCAGGTGTGAAGGAATGAGGAGAGGAATGGGACCAAGATGCAGAAGGTGAAATTCACAAAAAATAAAGAAAAAGTTAAAATAGAAAAAAGAGAGAGAGAAAAGTTTGGGAAAGGGGAAGAAAAAGAAAGAAAGACTAAGAGAAAACATGTGACGTGAAAGCAGAAGGAGGGCGAGTGAGACAGGAAGGGGGCCAACAGGAGGAGGACTGTCAGGGAAGGGAAATGTGGGAGGAGGATCAACAAAAAAAACAAATTATCTCTGAAAATCTGATAATGAAATCCATTATGCCAAATATTAATTTTTTAAAACAATTTTTAAAAATGACCTTATCCATAACCTAAGTTCATTGATCTTAACAATTTCTTCCACAGAACCTAATAAACTAGCACAGTCTCATGCACCACTTTTAGAAGGCACCAACTTAAATAAATAAGATACATATTAAGAACTTGTTTGAACAAATGACTCAATATTTGTAACGAGCTCTTATTTATTTGAGTCTATTATCAAAGCCCAGAAAATTTTGATTTTTCATAATACTTGTATCTCTGCACATAGTCAATTTCAGGTAACCATGGCAACTCTTGCAAGCTTGAGTAGGAAGTGGGGTGCCTTCAATGTCTGTGAGATAACTTCTTTTTAGAATTAAACAAGATGAAAAACCAGAAATCAGAAAACAGGGTCAGTTGTGACACTGACATTTTGGCCCACTCACTGATAGCAGTAAAACTGGAATATGAGAGAGAAAGAAAAGATACACCGAAATAAAATGTTTGTAATATGTTTTGCCATGGAAACTGAAATTTTAATATATTATTGTTATTATTTAACATTCAAAAAATAATAGAGAAATTTCCCAGTAGAAAAAATGTTCCTTTTACTTAATATTTATCACCATTTGTAATAAAAGCATTGTTGCTAATCCATTAATATGATGTTATATTTTGCCTGTCACACTGACAGACATTTTTCAACTGATAAAACTTCTTATTAGTTAAAATAAAATAAATATGTACAGGAAGTATGCAAATATAATCTGAGATTCATGGTTTTCCAGCCAAATAATTTTATTTTATTTCAGAATAGTTTTTTTTTTTTTAAAAATACGGTCTTCTTCCACGAACTGGACTGGCCTAGAATGTACTATATAACCTGTATCTTAGAGTACTTTTTAATTTTAGAGTTTAATATACAAATTAGTGCATTTCATTATACATTTACACACATATGTGTCACTATAGTCTTTTCTTCTCCTATCCCCTCCATCACAACCATCCCTCATGCATTTGTCTCCTGTAACTAGTAAATGTCTCCTCTCCTATGTAAATGTCACATGTATTCCATTATCCTAGCTTTTTGCAACTCCTTTAAAATATCCTCCCTCCTTCTCATGATTCATTTTCTACTTTCATGACATACACACACTATACAAATGTACATATAAAAAATGCAGAGTCCTCATGTGAGAGAAAACATGTATAATATGACTTTCTGTGTCTGAATTATTTAACATAATTTCAATTCAAACATAATTTTCATTTTCCTATAAAAATTCATTGTATATATATATATGTATATATATGACATTTTCTTTCAAAGAGCAAATAATTTTACAGATACTTTCACACAGGCAATTGTTCCTCATAGAACAATTTTGATGACTTTTGCAAACTGCTATTTGCATACACAGGCAAAATATGGTTTAAATTGGCAGACAAGTATAATCTAAGCATGAATAATAGTTGATACTCATTTATTTTAACAGGATGAAAGCAAAAAAGTAAGATTGAACATCATTCATTTGTCTAATGTACACCTATGCTGATTTCATCTCATAGCTATGGAAAAAAGAAGATCAATGAACATGGGTGTGCAAGTTTCTATCACAGGGTCTGGAATTCTTTGAGTATATGCCAAGAAATGATAAAGCTTGGTCATATGGTTGTTTTATTTCTAGTTTCTTAAAACACCTTCAGACTGAACTCCCACCATAAATGAATAATGGCTCACTTTACCCCACATCCATGCCAGAATTTGTTGTCATGTGTATTCTTTTTGTAAAAGATTTATTTATGTATTATTTATATAGTGTTCGGCCTGCATGCAGAAGAGGGCACCAGGGCTCATTATGGATGGTTGTGAGCCACCATATGGTTGCTGGGATTTGAAGTCAGGACCTTTGAAAGAGCAGCCAGTGCTCTTAACATCTGAGCCATCTCTCCAGCCCCATCATGTGTAGTCTTGATGTTGACCAATCTGACTGGAGTGAGATGGCGTCTCAAAATGGCTTTAATTTTGTTGAATGTCCATTAAGTGATATGTGAACAATGGAAATGTGGTACATAGCCACAATGAGATTTTTTTTTCACCTGTAAGAAAAACAAAATTAATGAAATTCACTGGTAAATGTTATCAAGTAAGGTAATACAGAACCAGAAATTCAAATTCATATATTCTCTCTCATATGTGCAATGTGGTGACAAATTTTCATATATTTTGCAAAAATTAAAATGTATGTAAATATTGGGAAGCAAGAAACAAAACATGGAAAGGGAAACTAAAGGCCCCAAGGGTATGGATAAAGTAATACATATTGGTTATAAAGACAGATGGAGGGAGTATTGGGGTTGGCAAATTTTAATGAGGAGGCAGACAAAATAGAGGATAAAAGGAAGTGTACAAGAAATGTTAATCAAAACTAAAGTGTGTGAAGTAATTGCATTAGTGTGCTTACTTTGTAAGCTAATGAAAAGTCATAATTTAAACAAGTATTTGAACCAAGGCACTATGCATATGAGGTTATTGCTGATCTAAGAAGTAACGGGTTATTAAAAGAAAATCCCAGTGATACATGTAGGATATCTTCCTAGAAGTTGTTAATCAGGAAAGCAGAAAGGTTTCCAAATTACAGCCACTGCTTTAGGTTGCCCACGAAAACTGAAAGGTAAGACCCTCATGCTGAAGGCATCACACACCATAATTAAAACGTACACAGAAAACATGCTGGAACTGAGCTGGAAGCTTCTTTGCAGGCTATCTTTCATAATGCTGGAAGTTGCTGTGTAAGAAGTTAAAGGGGAAAAATCAGCAGTGGTCTTTCCCAGCCTTTTTGACTTTGTGAACTAAAATAACACCTTTCTAGGTGTGCTGGCAAGTCTTACGGCAACGACACAGAAACTAGAGTTGTTGGAAAGGAAAAGACCTTAGCTGAAAAAAAATGAATCAATAACAATCCATCTGTATGGGCTGGAGACGTGACTCAGTGGTTAAAAGAACTTACTGCACTTACAGAGGACCTAGGTTTGGTTTCCAGCACCTACATAGTAGCTCAAAACTGTCTGTAACTCCAGTTCCAATTGATCTTATGCCCTCTATTAGCCTCTGTGGGCACATATATACATGTGAGCAAAATATCCATACATATAAAAAATAAAATAAAGACAAATCTTTGTTGGGCAATGGTGGCACACACCTTTTATCCCATCATTTGGGATGCAGAGGCAGGTTGATCTCTGTAAGTCTGAGGCCAGTCTGGTCTACAGATCAAGTTCCAGGACAGCCAGGGTTATGGAGAAACCCTGTCTGTGAAATCAGAAAAAAAAAAGAAAGAAATGAAGGAAAGGAGGGAGAGAGGGAGGGAGGGAGGGAAGGAGAGAAGAAGGGAGGGAGGAAGGG
>PVIU01031494.1:0-14750 GCA_004026605.1 Ondatra zibethicus
CATTCCCCCAAGTTCTCCCCAGTCCTTCCCTTCTCCCTTCCCCCTTCCACTTTCCCTTTTACCCACCCCCACCCCTACTCCCACCCCTATCCCCACTGCCGTGCTTCCAATATTTGCCTGGCTATGTGTTTGCTTCCAATTTCCAGGAGGATCTATATATGTTTGTCCTTGGGTTCACCTTGCTATTTGGCTTCTCTAGGCTTGTGAGCTATAAGCTTAATGTCCTTTGTTTATGGCTAGGGTCCACTAATGAGTGAGTATATAACATAATCATCTTTTTGGGTTTGGGTTATCTCACAAAGTATAGTGTTTTCTATTTCCGTCCATTTGCATGCAAAATTCAAGATGTCATTGTTTTTTACCGCTGAGTAGTATTCTAATGTGTATATATTCCACAATTTCATGATCCATGCTTCCATTGAGGGGCACCTAGGTTGTTTCCAGGTTCTAGCTATGACAAATAATGCTGCTATGAACATAATTGCACAAATGCTTTTGTAGTATGATTGGACTTCTCTTGGGTATATTCCCAAGAGTGGTATTGCTGGATCCTGAGGTAGGTTGATTCCCAATTTCCTGAGAAACCGCCACACTGATTTACAAAGTGGTTGCACAAGTTTGCATTCCCACCAGCAATTAATGAGAGATCCCCTTACTCCACATCCTCTCCAGCATAGGCTATCCTTGGTGTGTTTGATTTTAGCCATTCTTACAGGTGTAAGATGGTATCTCAAAGTTGTTTTGATTTGCATTTCCCTGATCGCTAAGGAAGTTGAACATGATCTTAAGTATCTTTTGGCCATTCAAACTTCATCTGTTGAGAATTCAATGTTCAGCTCATTACCCCAGTTTTTAATTGGGTAATTTAGAATTTTCCTGATTTTAGTGGAATTGCTTTGAGTTTCTCTCCATTTAATTTGATGTTAGCTGTCAGCTTGTTGTATATTGCTTTTATTATATTAAGATATGAACCTTGTATCCCTAATCTCTCCAAGACCTTTATCATAAAGGGGTGTTGAATTTTGTCAAATGTTTTCAGCATTTAGCATTCAGTTTATTTATATGATAGATTACATTGACAGATTTTCGTATGTTGAACCAGCCCTGCATCTCTGGGCTGAAGTCTACTTGATCATAATGGATGATTTTCTTGATGTGTTCTTGGATTTGGTTTGCCAGTATCTTATTGAGAATTTTTGCATTGATGTTCATGAGTGAGATTGGTCTGTAATTCTCTTTCTTGGTTGCGTCTTTGTGTGGTTTTGGTATCAGGGTAACTGTAGCTTCATAAAAAGAGTTTGGCAATGACCCTTCTGTTTCTATTATGCGAAACACCTTAAGAAGTATAGGTATTAGTTCTTCTTGGAAGTTCTGGTAGAATTCTGCCTTAAAACCATCTGGTCCTGGGCTTGTTTTGCTTGAGAGGTTTTTGATGACAGCTTCTATTTCCTCACGACTTATAGGTCTATTTAAATTGTTCACCTGTTCTTCATTTAATTTCAGTATATGGTATTTATCTAAAAAAAACCTGTCCATTTCTTTTAGGTTTTCCAACTTTGTGGCCTACAGGCTTTTGTAGTAAGACATAATGATTCTCTGAATTTCCTCAGTGTCTGTAGTTATGTCCCCCTTTTCATTTCTGATCTTGTTAATTTGAGTGCTCTCTCTCAGCCTTTTGATTAGTTTGGATAGGGGTTTGTTGATCTTGTTGATATTCTCAAGGAACCAGCTCTTTGTTTCATTGATTCTTTGGATTGTTTTCTGTGTCTCTATTTTGTTGATTTCAGCCCTCAGTTTGATTATTTCCAGTCTTCTACTCCTCTCGGGTGAGTCTGCTTCTTTTTTTTCTAGAGCTTTTAGGTGTGCTGTTAAGTCACTAATGTGCGCTTTCTCCGTTTTCTTTATGTGGGCACTAAGTGCTATGAACTTTCCTCTTAGCACTGCTTTCATAGTGTCCCATAGGTTGGGGTATGTTGTGTCTTTATTTTCGTTAAATTCAAGGAAGACTTTAATTTCTTTCTTTATTTCTTCCTTGACCCAGGCATGTCTCAGTAGTTGACTGTTCAGCTTCCATGAGTTTGTAGGCTTTGTGGGATGGAATTGTTATTAAATTCTAACTTTATTCCATGGTGATCCAATAAGACATAGGTGGTTACGCCAATTATTTTGTATTTGTGGATGTTTGCTTTGTTCCCAAGCATGTGATCAATTTCCGAGAAGATTCCATGAGATGCTGAGAATAATGTATATTCTTTCCTGTTTAGGTGGAATGTTCTATAGATGTCTATTACGTCCATTTGATTTATTACATCTGTTAGTTCTTGTATTTCTCTGTTAAGTTCTTGTCTGGTTGACCTGTCCATTGGTGAGAGAGGAGTGTTGAAATCTCCTACTATTAGTGTGTGGGGTTTGATGTGTGCTTTAAGTTCTAATAGTGATTCTTTTACATATGTGGGTGCTTTTATATTAGGGGCATAGATATTCAGGATTGAGACTTCATCCTCTTGGATTATTCCTGTTAAGAGTATAAAGTGTCCATCTCCATCTCTTCTGATTTAATTTAGTATGAAGTCGATTTTGTTCGATATTAGTATAGCCACACCCGCTTGTTTCTTAGGGCCGTTTGATTGAAAAACCTTTTCCCAACCCTTTACTCTGAGATAATGTCTGTCTTTGTGGTTGAGGTGTGTTTCTTGTAAACAGCAGAATGTTGGATCCTGTTTTTGTATCCATTCTCTTAACCTGTGCCTTTTTATAGGTGAATTGAGTCCATTGATATTAACTGATAATAATGACCAGTGGTTGTTAACTCCAGTTATTATTTTTCTTTTTTTTTTTGGTAGAGTTTGTGTGTTTCCCTTCTATTAGTTGTGCTGTTGTAGAGTTGTTAGATGTCTGTGTTATTATGGGTGTTGTTAGCTTCCTTTCATTGTGGTTTTCCTTCTAGTACTTTCTGGATGGCTGGGTTTGTGGCTATGTATTGCTTAAATTTTATTTTATCCTGGAGTATCTTGTTTTCTCCATCGATGGTGAAAGAAAGCTTTGCTGGATATAGTACTCTGGGCTTGCCTCCATGTTCTCTTAGTGTCTGCAGCACACCTATCAATGACCTTCTGTCTTTCATGGTTTCCATAGTCATGTGTAATTCTGATAGGTTTCTCTTTATATGTTACTTGCCATTTTTCCTTTGCAGCTCTTAATATTCTTTCTTTATTCTGTATGTTTTGTGTTTTGATTATTATATGGTGAGGGGATAGTTTATTTTTGATCCAGTCTATTCAGTGTTCTGTATGCTTCTTGTACTTTCATTGGAATGTCCTTCTTTAGGTTGGGAAAATTTTCTTCTATAATTTTGTTGAATATATTTTCTAGGCTTTTGAGCTGTAATTCTTCTCCTTCTTCTACCCCTGTTATTCTTAGGTTTGGTCTTTTCATGGTGTTCCAGATTTCCTGGATGTTTTGTGTTAAGAATTTGTTGGATTTGTTGTTTTCTTTGATCAATGAGTTTATTTCCTCTATAATATCTTCAGTGTCTGAGATTCTTTCTTCTATCTCTTATATTCTGTTGGTTATACTTGTCTCTGTAGTTCCTGTTCGTTTACCCAGATTTTCCATATCCAGCCATCCCTCGGTTTGTGTTTTCTTCATTGCCTCCATTTCAGTTTTCAAGTCTTGAACTGTTTCCATTACCTGTTTGATTGCTTTTTCTTGGTTTTCTAGTGTATCTCTGAGGGATTTATTCATTTCTTCTAACTTTTTGTTAGTCTTCTCATCCATTTCTTTAAAGGAGTTTTTCACATCCTCCTTAATGGTCTCTATCACTTTCATAATGTTATGTTTAAAGTAGATTTCTTCTACTACTTCTGGATTAGGTTGTTCAAGTTTTCCCGTTGCATATTTGCTGGATCCTGGTGTTATCATGTGGCTTTTCAGGTTGTTGGGGAATTCTTGCATTGGCACCTGCCCATCTTTTCCTTTGAATGTGGTCAGGAGAGTCTAGGTGGCTTGGTCCTTTTGTTGTGATGACTGTGTACTTGGGGGATTTTTCTTGCTCTGCCCTCGCTTAGGTCCTCTCAGGACTGGAATTAGGTCTCAGATCACCTCCTCCCTGAAGCAGGATGTGGTGGTGATTCTAAGGATTCCCTCTGGATGGCTCTACTGGTACTGGATCAGGGCCACTTGCTGGTCAAGGACCCCGCAGACAAAAGCACAAGCTTGGTAGATGCCAGCTCCTCCAGATGGTTCTGCTGGTACTAGATCAAGGCCACTTGTTGTCCAAGGACTTTGCAGGCAAAAGCACTGGCTTGACAGATGCAGCTCAGTGAAACAAAGGAACCCCTGCTGCCCTGAGCTCACCACCCTGTCCCCAGGGCCTCAGCCCTGAAGCAGGCTGCATTGTGAGATCCTATTTCTCATGTTTTAAGCAAAATTATTGATGATATGGGCTTTAATAATAGAAAGTGTCAGCTTCCTGATACAGTATTCACTTCACAAGATAGGAAATTTTCATAAAGTATAAATGATATTGCATCAAATTTCCTAGTCATGTTTAGCTATTTTGGGGGGCAGCAAGGGACAGCAGTAAAATCAATGCATTCAAAGGGCAATATAACCAAATCAAGCAGACATATTGGCCTAAAATTTAGAAGAATATTTAATAAAAAATCTTATATCCTCTAAATATTGAATGATAAAGAAGAATCTTGCAGATGATGTCATCACCAGTTAAAAGGAAGTTAATGGAAAATTTACTTTTCACTCAAGAGTTAGTGCTTACATGACATAAATCAAACTCATCCAAGTGCTTTTTGATGTAGACAACATCCTTTCTTTTCTTTCTTTTTGGACTTTGCCTCTCTGATAGGAAGTCAGACATGCTATTGACATCATTTAAAAATCTACCAAGATTTGGCTTGTCTTTCTCTTCTATGCCTATCTATGTTCTCTTTCTTAGTACATCTGGAAACACTGAAACATTTAGTGAGACATGAATTTTTATATCTAATTTCTTTTTTATTTGATATGACATGAGATGACTTTATTCTGTCCCTTCCATTTTCATGCCATGAATAAAACAATAAGAAACAAAATGTGAAAACCCAAATTTTTAGTTAACATTGCAAATCAAAATGTGTTTATAGTTTCTTTTTCTCTAAACAGAAAAGACCACAAAGTTGAAAATAATAATTCAAATGAGCCCATCAAGGTTCCTATCATTTGATATAAAAAAATCAAAAGCAAACACTCAAAAAGATTTGCCCCAAGAATTCTAAATATTGTGGATCTTACAGCCTGACAGATTATGAAGGGTTTCTCTCGACAGACACAGGTCTTAACTCCATTAACTGTAAGAAACCAATTGCAGTTGTTACTTTCTTTTGTGGTGACCAGGTACCTGAGACAATGCAAGGGGAGGAAGGAAATGCTTATTGCAGCCACTATGGGCTGATGCTGCCCACTCTGTCTCCTAGGAGCTTCTAGATCCTGTAGAGCTGGAATTTAATGACAGACATCATACTGATCCTTAAGCAATAAATAATGGTGGTACACATACGACTACAAGTTTCTTTTTTTTAAAACATTTGCTATCCATAATACTTCCAGATGGAATCTGTTAAATACCCTGGAAGTTAGAATAACATTGTGAGTCAGTTGCTAAATGTACGCTTCCTAAAAGGGCACAAATCCATAGCCTCTGAGTCATGTGATGAGAGAACAAAAGTAAATGTCAAATTAAAGGCCATTCCATGCTCTTGAATGGTGGTATATATTTTCTAGGGCATACATGTGCCCTACATTCCAAAGCTATGCCATTATACAAGGTCACGGATATAAACAGTTGACAACTTTTTAACTCAATCTTAACCTGCTTAACTGATGTGGGATTCCCCTCTGTATTCTGTGATTACCATTGATTAATAAAAACTGCTTTGAGCCTATAGCAGGGCAGAATAGAAGTAGGTGGGGAAAACTAAACTGAATGCTGGGAGTATGAAAGTGGAATCAGAGAGAAGTCATGTAGCCCTGCCAAGACAGAAACTGGAACTTTACCCGGTAAGCTACAACCACATGGCAATGAATAGATTAATGGAGATGGGTTAATTTAAGATATAAGTTAGGTAAAAATATGCTTAAGCTATTGGTTAAACAGTATTGCAAATAATATGGTTTCTGTGTGATTATTTCAGGGCTGAGCAGCAGGGAACAAACGAGAGGCCTCTTAGAACACTTAACTAATTAGCAATTGTACTCCCCATAAAGTTAAAAGTAAGAAAATTCTTTATTCTTTATGTTTCAGGTATTTTTTTATTTGTGCTCTCCCTTTCACACACACAAACATACATGCATGCAAGAACTTGTATATAAGTTCTCAGAAAGACCAGAAGAAGGAATCAGATCCAGATTACAGGCAGTTATGAACTGAACTACATGGGTGCTAAGAACTGAACTAAGGTCCCCTCTACAATAGCAGCGAGGGCTATTGATCACCAAAATATCCTAAAGTTCCATGTTTATATATTTTAGAATCAGAAATAATATAGGTACATATACATGTCTGTGTGCACATGTGCACTTGTGTATATACACTAACGGAAAACAGTCTTTCAGGAAACCAGAGGCGAAAATATGAAATCATTTTTTACAGTAGACAAATTTGGCATATTAACCTTCCTTAAAATTCTTTCATATAATTTCTGTGCAATGCTGTAAAGTACTTCAAAGCATATTTGGGAATTTAATTATCCACTGAAATCAGGATACAACACAACCGAAGAAGGAATTTTTCTGCTGTAAAATATTGACAACCATTTAAAATGTCTAGATAGAAGAACAGTTAAGCTGTTGTAATGTAACACAAGCAAAACAAACAATAGCAACAGAGACAAACCACTGGACTTTGAAGTGAAACTTGTGTAAGCTGTGGCTACCCTTGAAATAGAGAACCAGGGGCAAAAGGAGCCAGAGTCAGAAAGCAATTTGAAGATGCTACAATGCTAGCTCTGAAGACAGAAGAAAGAGCTACCATTAAGGAAAGCAGACAGCCTAGAGAGGCAGTAAAATGAGAGATCATATGATCTCTCCCCACAGCCTCCAAGACGACACTTGTTTTTACTCACACAGATCTATTTCCAGAACTGTAAGGCAATATGGATGTGTGCTGCTTAAATCAGGGGGTTTGTGGCAAATTCTCATAGCAGCAACAGAAAAGTAATACTGTTGGGAGCTTTTTAGAAGTGTGAAATCTCATGAACCAACCAAAATGTACTTTATCTGAAGAATAAAGAGAGGGATCAGCAAGAGGCTTTAATAAACCTGAGATTTGTTTAAATATGAAACATAGATAATACATATTTGGATCCATGTCACACTAAATTAATAACAGTACTAATAAATCTACAAGTTATCTATTATTGTATAACAAAGAACCACAAACTTAACAATGTAGTAAACATCATTTCAAAGTTTCTGCGCATCAGGAGTTTGAGCACAGCTAAACTTGAGCCTCTGCTTTGGGGTTTTGCACAAGGCAGCATAAAGGTTGTCAGTCGAAGCTGAGGATTCACCTGACAATTATAGGTGTGAAGGGCTCATCTCAAAGCTCACTTGCATGAGGCTGAAGAATCTTGTTGCCTCACTGACACTAGAATTCAACAACGCAATTCATCATAGACTGTGAGCCAGAAACTTTATCTTGCTATGTGGTCTTCCCAAAGACATGTTGCTTCAGCAATGCTGATGAGAAGAATCCTTAAGTTGTCTATCAAGATGTTGACCATAGTCTTAGCTATCAACATGGAAACTGCTGTCACTACCTCATCACAGATGTGCTATCCCTCCTCCTTTCCATGTTTATATTGGTGGAAAGCCGATCACTGGGCATGTACATATCTGAAGAAATTACAGAAGGAGGAGAATACTTGGAAGTAGAAATTTTGCACAGCCATCAGCACCTTCAGCTAACAAAATGCAGGAGACTGAAAATGCCAACTCGCAGTAGCCTCTTTTCTTTTTTAGTTTTATGCATTCTTCTAGAAAAAAATTCTAACAGAAAAAGATTTGTGCTACTCTTCTAGTAATTTAAAATGCTCATTTTTTCCCCTGAGAAATTCGTCTATTTCCTTTCAGGATTAGGTCTTCTAATCCATTCATTTGAATATTGCATTGTAACATTCAGGTCTGATACTGTGTCTTTGACATATATTTAGTCAGCTTTTCTCCTGAATTAAATAGCATGACCAAAAGTACATGAGGGAGGAAAGGATTTATTTTATCTTATGATTAAAAGTCATCATCCAGGGAAGCCCCCGAGGGAACTCAATCAGGGCAAGAACACACAGTAACTGATCCAGAGGTCATGGGGGAGTACTCCTTACTGACTTGATCCTCCTGGCTTGTTCAGACTGCTTGCTTTATTTTTCTTTTTCTTTTTTGTTGATTTTTATTGAGTTCTACATTTTTCTCTGCTCCCCTTCCTACCTCTCCCCTCTCCTTCAACCCTCTCCCCAGGTCCAGACTGCTTTCCTTAAGCACCAAGTAACACTGGTCCAGAGGCAGCATCAATCAACAAAATACACCACAGTCTTGTCCACAGGCTCACCCACAGGCAAATAGGGCAGGTCTATTTTCTAAATTGCGTTTCCTGATTCCCCTAACTTGTATAAAATTGTTGTAAAACTAGGCAGCACAACATATAATCTGGTTGTTGTGGAAAAAACACTTCAAAAATTCTAATGCAATCATTACAAATCATGCAGTTTCCATGCCAGAAAACTGTATGAACACAAAATTATTTATTATTAAGACAAACTCAACATATTCCAGGAAGTAACATTCACAAGCACTTAGAACAGTTGGAAATATCATATGTGATTGAATGACCCTTACCTTAAAACGTAAATATTCCATATAGTCATCAAGGCTAAACGTGTTAAATCAATACATTTCATCTTAATAAATTTAATGTTCTCATTTTTATACCATAAAAATGTTTTTAAAGGCCTTGGCTGCCCTTGCATTTAACCCAAACTAGAAAGTCAGAGATAAGCAGAATTCTGTGAGTTCAATACCAGCTTATTTTATATATAATCTCCAGGTTAGCTAAGGCTATATTGTGTGACCATGTCTCATAAACAAAGCAAAACAAATCATAAAATTTCCAAAATATGCTGAGCATAATTATTCATTTCATGTGTTAAACAACAGAAATCTAAATTGTCTTCTGTTCTGAGTTTTAAGGACTAAAAAAATATATGCAGTTTTGTTATTTTAAAAAGTGATTATGTTCTTAATTCAGATAATATAGAAGAGAGGAAAAGGAAGGGGAAAACAAAAAAAAAGGAAAATTCAGTTGCCTCATTGTTTAAAAATGGACAACATTTCTTATATATTATGACTGCTTACAGGCCAGGACAATCCCTTAAATTCCTTTTATACTAGAGATCTTGTTATAATGCTCCAATTCATAATATACATAATCAAATGTATGAGCATTTCTGGTTAGAGAAATGGTTAATGATATTTAGAATCTTAAGACAGAGATAGCAAGTGGATTTTTAGCTATATCCAATCTAACTACCTCAATAAATAACAAAAGTTTTATAGAAGTAATTAAAAGTCTGTATAGAAAACACTTGAAATTTTTTTACACTTTTTGAACATTAGCAGGGAAATTAATTATATGAAATTCTCTTGATAGTAACTTACAATTTTGTCATTGCTGGATGATCTGTGTCAAGACCAACTCACACATTTAGAACTTCTGATTTGTATTAAATATTTCATGACAAATAAAATACATACCTAGAAGGAAAACTTTGTCAGTTTACCTCATGTTAGTTTAATTTAGTTAATGGGAAAAAAGTGATAGCTAAAATGATTCCAAAAGTTTGCAATTAAAAAGAAAATTTAAAGAAATGAGTTACCGGAAAGGAAGTACATCTATTCTATTTATATTTTCTGTAATATTGCCACTCTTCTCAATGACAAGAAGTGTAGAGCAAGCCAGTCTACAAACAGAAATAAAAATAAACTGTATAACAAGATTTTTATCCCAAATCTGACAATGTGAAAGTCATAGGCAATGTATGCTATCTTTTCGGGAAAAGAGGCCATTAAACACTTCCAGGTGTAGTATCTGCTGTAACAAAAAGACCAGAAAATCAAAAGATTGATGCCTCCGATTTCTCATACCAAAGGACAGTGATGATGAACAATTTCTCCAGCCCTGTTTGTTAAGCCTCTAAAGTCCTTTTTTGTTATTCTTAGATTTCAAATACCCCAGTCAATGTACCAGTCTCAGTACTTACTGTAAGGAAAGGCCATTTCTAATTTCTCACTTCTTTTTTTATAATGCAACAGCTATATTCTGTGTTCTTTTTCTGACCTAGACTAAAGAAACCCTTGTCTGAATATTTGCCTACTGTTAACAATAGAGGAGAATAACAGCAGTTTATTACAGCAAGCCTCCAGGCTTCTGCTAGAAAGCAGTGTTAGCTCCTCAACTAGCCAAATCTGGAGCCAATGGGAGCAGAATGTAGAATCTATCAATATAGACAAGATATGGGACAAAGTGAAAACTGACATAACAAAACACAATTGTCACAGTGACAGACTAGGGCATTCCTTTATAGGTATATAGGGAAGTTTGGAATTCCTAAATTTTCTCTATCTAGATAGAAATCATTCCTTCCTGTCAAAATGCAGAGATACACTCTGGCAGCATGGATCAGCTCCCCTAGACTCATTGACATTGCAACAGTCAGTGCTAGCTACCAACCTGACAGAACTTTGAACTGCCCAGGAGAAAAACCTCCAGAAAAACTTGTGGGGATTAACATGATTAGGTTAGTCCTGGGCCATGATTATGATTTAACCCATTTTTATTAATTTGTGTTTATCATGAGATTGTGGCTTACCGGGAAAGATTTAGCATGTCTGACTCTGGTGATTTCATGGTGGTGGCTCTCACTGTCTCTGTGTCTTTTTTTCAGCATTTTGTTCTCTTTTTCCCACCTATCTAAGTCCTGCCCTATCAAAAGGCCAAGGCAGTCTCTTTATTAACCAATAAAAACAACTCAAATACAAAGGCCCTCCTACACCAGAGAGAGCTAAGCACAAAGTGTTCACCCTTCTCCTCTTCCTTACTTCAGACACATTATGACCAGTGGCCTCAACCTGCTACCACGCTGTAGGACCCAAACTGTGAGCCAAAGTCTACCCTTCCTCCCTTAAGTTTTCGTCTTGGTGGATAGTTTACAACGAGGAAAGTAGTAAAGCCAGCATCTGTGGATACCAACAGAGCTTTGCCAAGAAATTATTGTGACTATCCCTGAAAAATTCTATGAGAAATAGTAAACAACACAATAAATAAGAAAATTGCTCCATTCCACACCAAATCATACATCCCAAAGGTAATTGTTTGGGGATATTCTCAAATATTTTACATTATTTATAACTAGCTTTCCCCGTGGGAAAATGAAGAATGATCACATTTCAAGTGATAGTGTATGAAAAGACTTATACATATACAACCCAGGAATATGGCATTCCATAATATGAACTTGGTCAAAGGCAGCGAGTGATTGTGTTAGCAACTCAACAGACTAAGGCAAAGGTAGGCAGTCTGTTTTCATTGCATGTTTAGCAGTATTCTTTTAAAAGGTTTATTTTGTTTTTATGGCATGTTTTCATTTTTATTTAGTTTTATGAATGTTAAAAATTTCTTATATGAATTATTCTTTGACCCACTCATCATTCAGTTATTTAATCTCCATGCATTTGTGTATTTTGTAGAGATTTGTTTTGGGTCTATTGTAGGTTTTATTTCACTGAGGTCAAATAGAATACACAACATTATTCCAGTCTTTTCTGAATTTGTGAACATTTTTCTGAGTCCCAAGTAGTCTATTATAGACAAACTAGATGTGCTGCTGAGTACAATGTATATTCTTTGGTGTTTGGGTGGAATCACCTGTAAATATCTGTTGGAAACATCTGTACATATCTGTACATAGATAGAAGGACCTCCAAAACCAATAACAGACCCAAAAGAAATTCAGAGGATTATAATGGAATTATTTAAATATCTGTACATATAAAGTTAGGAAACCTAAAAAAAAATGAATGAATTTCTAGAATCAACTAACCCATGAAAACCAAAGTTATATGTCAACAATCGAAAGAGACCTAATGAGGGGACAGAAATAGTAACAAAATTTTAGAGCATAATATAAAATATTCAAAAAAATCCAGAGCTAGATGGATTCACAGCAGAATTCTATCAGGCATTCAAAGAAGAGTTACAGCCTATCCAAAAAATAATAATATTAAAAGAAAAATGTTAAAGGAGCAGTCCTAACTTCTTCCTATGGCGCTAGTATCACTGTAAATGCAAAACCAGGTATAGAGGTAGAGATGCAACAAAGAAAAAGGAAAACAAAAAGAAAAATACAAGCAAATATCACTTATGAACATAGATTAAAAATAAAATAATTACCAAAGAATAAAGACATACATCAATGATTATACATTATGATCAAATTGGCTTTATCGCTGAAATTTAGGGATGGTTTAACAAATATAGTAAGTCACCCAAATGGACTTACTAAAAAGTCACATATTATCTCAATAAATGCAGGAAAAGCCTCTGATAAAATACAACATGCCTTCATGATAAAGTCTTAGAGAATATTGGTTAGAAGGAATATATAATACCAACATAATAAAAATTATTTTTTTCCACATTTAATTTTTTATTATTGCATTATAAATAGTACCATTCAAAATTTCCACCTCCTCCGCTCCTCCCATTTCCCTCCCGCTTCCCCACTCCCTCTCCCCTTTTCCCCTCCAGTCCTAAGAGAGGGCAGGTTACCCTGCCCTGTGGGAAGCCCAGGGCCCTCTCGCCTCCATCCAGGCCTAGGAAGGTGTGAATCCAAACTGACTAGGATCCCAAAAAGCCAGTACATGCAGTATATGAGATATAAGATAATACACTCAGTATTATCTTAAATGGGGAAAAAATTTGGAACAATTCCACTAACGCATGACATTAAGCTGCCCTCATTCCCCATTCTTTTTTAGTATTGTGCTGAGAGAATTAGCTGTATCAATAAGGCAAGGCAAGGAAATTAAAAGGATACAAATATAGTGAAAGAAGGCAAACTATCCCTATTTGAAGATGCAATGGTTTTATACATTAGAGATCACAAATATTCTACCAGTGTACTTCTTGAAATGATAAACATATTCAGCAATGTTGCCAAATGCAGAATCAATTTGTACAAATCAATAGCTTTCTGTATACCACCAACAAACATAGCATATGCAGATCTATATAAAATAATTTCCATTCAGTAACACCTACTGATTATTAATAATTAAATATAATAATACACATTAAATATAATAATACACATTTAAATTATGTATCAACTCAGTAAAAAATGGGAACAACAAATTATCTCTGTGCATATCCTTCATGTAAAGAAAAGAGGTCTTTCCTACAAAATATACAATACTTTTTTCAGTTATATATGTACTTGAAGGAAATAATTTATATACAAAACTTAAACAATTCTGAGATGTATTCACATTATGTTGCCTTTAACTTTGAAGTGGGCAGTTTGATGTTCTCAACTATCACAACAGGAGTTCCATAAGATCATAGGCTCAGAATGGTTGCTGGAATAACTCAGTGAGCACAAACTACATTCTACAAATGTAGTCTCTAATAGTACCCTTGTAAATGTTTGCTGAAAATTATATAATATTAACTCAGAATGTACATAGTCACTCAAGTTGCTTATTAAGCAATACCTGTTTTTTAGAGTAACATTTTCATTTTATAAAGATGTTAAAAGTTAATTCAATTAAAATTATGCTAATAAATGACCATAAAATCCAATGAAAAAATTCAATATATTTTCATTTTACAAAGCAATCTTGTCTGTCTATAAGGGTATCAACTGGTACACATGGCTGCTTAATCAGTTAGTAACAGTACATGTTAAAATGTCAAACAATTCACCTTGGTTGTTTAATTCATTAACAAAATATTTCTGGTTTGAGATTCATTAAACTAGTAAATTATATGACCAAGCAAAATTTGCACTTTTTCTTATTACAAGTTTATCGAAAATATAGCTATTACATGGGACTTAATATTTGTTTTAAAAACTTATATTCTTGTGGATTTCAATGCTTGTTGGAAACTAATCAAACTGTAATATGCTGCCCAATTGCAGGAAGTTGGTGGAGATTCCTAGATATTATAAAATATGTATGATAAAATTATACCCCAGAAATAATAGCTGTTGCTACAATCATTCATACTATGGCAGTCTTCCTCTTTACATTTAGATATATTTTAAATAAAATATATTGATTAATAAGTTCCAAGGTACAGGTGATAAGGTTGATTATTCTTACATGATATACATGATGCAGCATAAAAGTTTGGTCTCTATAAATCCATATGAATCTATAATAAAATTTTACAAAGATGACAAACACATATGAATAAATATATTAGTAGGAAAAAACACGGTAGCTATTCCACGCGGTGTTATAGCATGCTCCATTCTCTACATATTCCTTGGACAGAGCCTTATAGCCACACACCTGTGACATAAAGTACATCGCATAGCCAAGAACAATCTGTGAATGGATTCTCGGTGTTCCTATCTGAGTTGGGCTGTCCTTGCTCATTTTCCCTGATCTTGCAGAGTGTGACTAGAGCCAGCAACAGC
>PVIU01031495.1:0-14742 GCA_004026605.1 Ondatra zibethicus
TCAGGACTAGGAGAGTGTGAGGTCACATAGTTTCCGCTGTCAGGACTAGGAGAGTGTGAGGTCACATAGTTTCCGCTGTCAGGACTAGGAGAGTGTGAGGTCACATAGTTTCCGCTGTCAGGACTAGGAGAGTGTGATGTCACATAGTTTCCGCTGTCAGGACTAGGAGAGTGTGATGTCACATAGTTTCCGCTGTCAGGACTAGGAGAGTGTGAGGTCACATAGTTTCCGCTGTCAGGACTAGGAGAGTGTGATGTCACATAGTTTCCGCTGTCAGGACTAGGAGAGTGTGAGGTCACATAGTTTCCGCTGTCAGGACTAGGAGAGTGTGAGGTCACATAGTTTCCGCTGTCAGGACTAGGAGAGTGTGAGGTCACATAGTTTCCGCTGTCAGGACTAGGAGAGAGAACTAGGTGTTTGGCTCACTTTCTCCTTACTACTCAGTCTGGGCTGTGTATGATAGGATGGTGCTGCCCACATTCAGGGTGGATATTCTCTGCTCTGTGAAGTGTTTCTGGAAACATTCTCATAGATATACACAGAAGTGTGTTTCCATGGTAACATGTGACCATAAATCCCATCAAGCCGACAAAGAAGCGTAATCCTTACAAGCAAGAAACTGAACTGTGGAAACTTGACCCAAAGGTTTGTGAGAGTTAAGATGGAGGCTTAGCCCAGGAGACTTCCTCTTTGTTTCCTGACTTCTCAGACCTGAATAATCACACAGAAACTAATATTAATTACAACACTGTTTAGCTGATAGCTTAGGAGTCTTTCTAATTAACTCTTATATCATAAGTTAACCCATTTCTATTAACCTATGTGTCACCACAAGGCTGTGGCATACTGGTTAGCTTCTGACAAGGTTCCACTGTCTGTCTCCTGTGGCAGCTACATGGCATCTCTCTGACCCCGCATACTCTCTCTAGATCCCTTCCATCCTGGCTATATTCTTCTATACCATAGGCCAAAGCAGCTTTGTTCATTAACCAATAAAAACAACATATATATATATATATATATATATAGACATCCCACATCATATCCCCTTTTCTGTCTAATTAAAAGGAAAGTTTTAAACTTTAACATAATAAAATTACATATACAAAACAGTTATCAAGCAAGAATTATATTTAAGATATTTAGTACACTTATATTTGGTAAATTAAGGAAAATATCATCTATCCTATCTTTGTGAGTCTAAAATTTCTTATCTAATTTCTCTTTTATCATAACTAAGGAAAGCCATAACTATAGCTATCTATTCTTCAATTCCATCAAAGACTCCAGGAGGATATAATGTTACTTAATTTGACAGGAAGCACATTGTAAGCAACTTCCGAAATTCTAGAATTGACAGAGACAATTCACTGCCTGGACAGTCACCAAAGTTCTTCTGTAATGTTGCAGGCATGAATTCTCAGCCTACAGGACCATAGTATCTGATAGACTTTTTATGAAGCAGGAAATTTGAAAGGCTGTACCACCTATCTTGGCAGTTTATCAGTCACTTTCTTCTGAATTCTGCAGAATATCTGGCAGTTTCTTCTGTGAAGCAGGAACCCTGAAAGACTAGCTCAGCTTTTGGAAAGTTCAGCAGTCACTTTTTTTGTGGGTCCTGCATGTCCAGTTGATATATCATACCATCAAGGAGTCTAAGCAAGAGCAGTTTCTTGTCCAAATGGCTAGCCTTGTCAGTTTCTTCATTGTCCATCAACCTCTCTGAAGTAATTGGTGCTTCCAGAAGCAGACATGTCTCACTGTTGAGAAAAGCCTAAGTTCTTAAAACATTGTAAATTCCATATTCTGTAGGTCTTTGAAGTGTTGAAGTTTATCTATCTAACTGAAATGTATCTCTACATATCTAGGAAACCTAAATAGCATGACTGCAAGTTTGACTATTATAAATGACTACCTATTAATATACAATTTTAATCAAACACTACATTTTAAATGAACTGTCTAAACATAATACCTTAAACAAGAACAGAAATAGATATAACAAAATTGACCTTAAATTTGTATCAATAGACCAAAATCCATACCAAAGCAAAATATTCATTTCTATATCATATCCCCCTTTAAATGAAAAAACACATTTATAAACATTCATTTTGGAAATTTGGGTGTAGCTTTCTCAAACTGCTTCCTTCTTTTTGTTGGGTGAAATATTTTTAGGGTTCATGGAGAACTTTAGGGGGTCTTGTTCCATCAAACCACATTAACCTGGAAGGAATCCACAGGTTCTCATCCTCTATGGAAACAAAAACAGAACCTATTTTCCAAAGCAACATATCCTTAGATCCAAATTTTGAAGTCAAGATACCTTTATGTTGGTTTAACTTAGCGGCCCCAGGAATCAAATGTCTTCTGCAGTCAAAAAATTTGAAGATAATACAATAATATACATAATCCAGACTCTCTGTATTCTCTATCTTTACATGGCTTATTTTTCTTTACTCCTTTAATCTGTGACTGGCTATACTTTTTTATATTACTTTTCCTATCTCCTTAAAGACTTTGTTTTATTTTTTAAAACCATTTACTTCTTTTCATGACTATCTATACTTTTTCTTCTTTCTCCCAAGCCTATGTATATTAATCCAACACTGTGACCCATTCATGGTGTAGGAGGGTCCTTCTGTATTTGGGTTGCTTTATTGGTTAATAAAGAAACTGCCGTGGCCTTTTGATAGGGCAGGACTTAGATAGACAGGGAAAGAGAACAGGATACTGGGAATGGGACAGAGCCAGAGAGAGCTGCCTGCCATGAAGCTCCCAGGTCAGAGACGCTGAATCTTTCCCTGTAAGGCACGACTAGTGGCAACACACAGATTATTAGAAATGGGTTAAACAAATATGTGAGAGTTAGCCAATAAGAGGCTAGAGCTAATGGGCCAGGCAATATTTCAATGAATACAGTTTCTGTGTAATTATTTCGGGTACGCACTGGGAGCTGGGTGGGACAGAATAAGGGGCCCTGCGTCGGGAACCAGGCACTGGGAACGCAGCCCGAGCCCCTCATTACTACACATTCAGAGGTCTTTTTTATCTGAATCTGTCTTTATCACATTTCTGTAACCATTTTCTAACCAGCAGCGCTTTTTATTAATATTAACTGGATGTGGCTAGGACCAACTCCACAGCCCTGCCTGTTTGTTCTGTCCAGTTCAACATGGCGGAGGCCCATTAACCACCTCTGTGAGCCATGCACACCACCCCAGCTCCAGGGGTGCAAGTTGTAGCACTGTGCTCACAAACCCTACCTTAAGTGCTCCATAGTCATAACTCCCCAAAGAGCCACAGTTGTTCATGCCCGAATGAACCAGGAAGCTGTTTTTTAAAGGAGCCACACCTCTGCTTGCGGCCAGCAGACAGAACCTTTCTGAAAATAATGCGGCTACCAAGAAGCTGCACTTAGCTCCTGTTTTATGGGTCTAGAAATGCTCTTTTTAAGGTCTCTTAGGCTTTATGTGGATGTAGATTGCCAAACATTTGGGTGTTGTTTGTAAACGGAGACTGCTCATTCGTTTTCTGGCTGCTCTGACCCAAATAATCACACAGAAACTATATTAATTACAACACTGTTTGGCCAATGACTCAGGCATATTTCTGGCTAAATCTTATATCTTAAATTAACCCATTTCTATTAATCTGTGTATCGCCACAAGGCTGTGGCCTACCAGTAAAGTTCTGGTGTGGTTCTGGTGTCTGAATTTTTGGCAGCTACATGGCATCTCCCTGATTCCGCCTACTCTCTCTTTATATCCCTTCCAGCCTGGCTATATCCTATCATGCCATAGGCCAAAGCAGCTTTATTCATTAACCAATAAAAGCAACACATACATAGAAGGACATACCACATCAAGAAAGGTCTGCCTACAATTTAGCAGACTCATCTCTGAACATGTGCTAGAGCAGCCTGTTTACCTACCTATAGGTCAACTCCATTTACCTACCTATAGGTCAACCCTATTTACCTACCTATAGGCCAACTCCATTTACCTACCTATAGGCCAACTCCATTTACCTACCTATATGTCAACTCCATTTACCTATCTATGTTACCACATTTACCTATCTATGTTAACCACATTTACCTATCTATAGGTCAACTTTCTTACAACCAAAGTAGAAACCTTGATTTCCCGACCTTGATGGCTTTGGAATGTGAGTAACATGGGCAAGTCTACTGGTCTTTATATTGGTGGCCCCTGGCTCACTGAGCACATGGAACAGGTCTGCCTACTGGGTTCTGGAAGTACAGTGGTTAATGAGACATACACAGTCCCTATGTCCAGAGAGCTTGTCTTCTCCTGTGTGGTCAACATCGTCCAGTGGGCATCAAGAACTCTTCAGTCAGTGTGCACTAGAAAATAATTTAACAAGCAGTGGAAGATTGAAATAAGACTGAGCGAGAAGGTTGGGGTAGTGGTCGAGCTAGTGTGGATGGCACAGAGGTGGCACAGCAGTGACTAAAGACCTTTGCAGAAGGCCTGAATCTTGACAGGGAGGGAGGATAGGTGATAGCAAACAATGTAACTCAGTGCTTTTGTAGTAACTCTGCGTGTGTGTTCCTAGAAGTCTTGCCTTCTACAAAACTGTTGATTGAAAATAAGAGGGATTATGAGAAAAACAGGATTGGGCAAATCCATTAAAATAGCAGCTATTATTATTTAAATAATAATAAATAAAGGCAATAAACCCAACGAAATTCTAGTCTGGTGCAACTGCGTGCTAGCCTGCGCGTCCAGCACTGGTCCTGTGCATCTCAAACCCAGGGTCTGCTGAGCTTTATCTCTACTAGTGATGGACATAAATGCTAAGGACACAATTTAAGGTAAACCTTTTTGCTGTTCTTTGGTGTGTGTGTGTGTGTGTGCCCACACACGTGCCTGTGTACATGTGCATGTATTGTGTGTGCATGCATGTGTACATGCATGTATACGTGTGTGAAGGTATATATGTTCATGTGTACATTGATATGTACATTGTGTATGTGTTGTGTATACATATACATGTGTGCATGAGTGTGTGAAGGCCAGGAATCAACCTCAGTGTCATTTTTTCATTACTGCCCACTTTGTTAATTGAGACAGTTTCTCCCTGGGACCTGGAGTCACTGATTAGGCTGGGCTCCTGCCCAGTAACCCCCGCCCCCAGGGATCTGTTGTTTCTGACTCCCGTGACCCTTGAGTTTTTTTTAATAACTTCTTCTCGTTTCCTTTTTTTTTTATAAAAGAAAACACACTTTTTTTTTCATTTTACATACCAATCCCAGTTCCCACTCCCTCTTCTCCATCTACCCCCACCCCACCCCCCATCCACTCCTCAGAAAGGGTAAGGCACATTGCTTTGGGGAAGGTCCAAGGCCTTCCCTACTATATCTAGGCTGAACAAGGTATCCACCCAAAGAGAATAGGTTCCCCCAAAACCAGAGTAAGCAGCGGGAGTTGGGGGAGAATGGAGGATAGGAGAGGAAGTGGAAGGGAGAAGGGAGAGGAGAACCTGAGGGAATGGGATAGTCGAGACAGAGGAAGGACAGAGATGAGAGCAAGGAAAGAGATATTTTGATTGAGGGAGCCATTATGGAGCTAGCAAGAAACCTGGCACTAGAGAACTTCCCAGGAATCCACAAGGATGAGCCCAGCTAAGACCCTAAGCAATAGAGGAGAGGGGGCCCAAACTGGCCTTGTCCTGTAGTCAGACTGATGAATATCATAAATGTCACCATAGACCCTTCACCCAGCAACTGATGGAAACAGGCAGAGACCCACAGCGAGGCACTGGACTGAGCTCCCCAACCCTTGAGTTTTAAATGCATGCCACCACACGTAGCTTTTTATACAGGCACAGCAAGAACATTACCCATTAAGCTATCCCTCAGTCCTGTTGTTAATTCTTCTTAACAGAAATACCTTTGTGATGTCTTCTTCTGGACTGTAACTTCCTTAAAGGTATTTCAAATAAACATGATGGCTTATGAATCCACCAAACCAGCCACACTTGCAACAGTGTCACTTCTGCAAGATTTCATGTTGCTATGTTGTCTGTATGTTTTTCTAAGGCCTTTCCCTTAGTGCAGAGAAAGCTCACTCTTGATTTTGTACACAGTCGTGCTCAGGGTGATGACAGGGAGACCAGCATCATTCTTCCCTCTCTCAAGCATGCTGTGTGGAAGGAGCGGGCACTGCAGCTGCCTGGCTTGCCACTCTTTTCACAAGATGAAAGCACAGCAAGCTTGTTCTCTAAATAAGGCAGTGTTTCCGTGGTGACCTTTCTCGTCACGGTGATCAACTATCAGACAAGGGCCACCTAAGGGAGGAGGGGTTCTTCTTGGCTCTCAGTTCATAGGAACACAGCCCAGGCTGGATGGGAAAGCCTGGTTGTGGGAGGAGCTTGGAGCACGTCCCCAACCAGGAGGCAAAGAACAGGGAATACCAGAAGGTTGTCCACACTAATGGTGAGCCTGACCTCAGTTAAACCGCTCTGGAGTTTAACACCCACATGGACACACCCAAGTTGTGCCCCTCTGATGCCCTAGGGGTTTCTGAATCAGACCAAGCTGACATCAAGCTGCCCATAAGATGTGCTGTCTGCACAGTTTGAGAACTGGGCATGTCATATGCTTATGTCTGGAAGCCTCATTGGAAGGGCTTTCAGGGTCTTCTGTGACCTCAAGTGAGTCCTGCGTTCATACACTGCAGCACTCACACCTGCTGTGACTGTGTTTAGGAGTCAGGGCCTTTTTGGAAGCAATTAAAGCTAAAGGGGACACAAAGGTTGGCTTGTGGATCCAGTAGGATTTGTGTCCAGGTGAAAGGAGACAGCAGAGTTCTCATCCCCTTTTCTGCATGAGGACTCACTGAGAAGGTAACCTTGTTGGAGCAAGGCTGCTTGTTGGTTCCCGGCCTCTTAGCTCCAAAATAATCACACAGAAACTATATTATTTAAACCACTGCTTGGCCCATTAGCTCTAGCTTCTTATTGGCTAACTCTTACATCTTAATTTAACCCATCTCCATTAATCTGTGCATCACCACAAGGTTGTGGCCTACCAGCAAAGTTTCAGCACGTCTGTCTCTGGCAGTGGCTTCATGGCTTCTCTCTGACTCTGCCTCCTTTCTCTCAGCATTTGCTTAGTTTTCCCCACCTAGCTCTGTTCCCCTATAGCTCTGCTATAGGCCCAAAGCAGTTTCTTTATTTATCAATGGTCATCACATCATACAGAGGGAAATCCCACATCATGACCAGGCTGCAAATACAGAGGACAGTCTTTCCCGGACACACTATAGCCCTTGATCCCTCTCAGGCTTTCTCCATAACTTCTAAAAGAGAACTTTCTGATGTGTGTCCAGTCCGTGGTCTGGCTACAGCAGCTCACGCTCCCTGAGATCCAAATATCTGCACTGTAACAAATCACTGTGTTAAAAACACACATTTTACATCTAGAAACAGCCAACGATTGTTTTGAAGCCAAGGCTGTTAAGCAAAGGGGAACAGAATAAGGATATTTTCCTAAATTAAAAAAACAAAAATCAGAAAACAAAAATCGTAGTTCTAAAGTAAAAGCATTGCTTTGATCTATGTTTCAGGACATTGTAAAGGGGACAAGACCATTGTGTAATTTCTCAGACTCACTCAGAAGGACAATATTCATTTACAAGTTTAACTTTTCCCTTGATTATAAAAGAACAAAAACATATTCTTATTCACTATAAAAAAATCCCCCTAATTTAGAAAGTCTACAAGTGAAGTCTGTAATCCCGTCATCTCCAGGGAATGTTTGTAGACATTTTGTAGGTTTCATTCTAGGTATTATAAACCCCAACGTCTACCTGTGCACCCCAAATATCTTCAAGGACACACATATAAGCTCATGCATGCAAGATCATATGACATGTGGTGTTATGTATCTTGTCTTGCTTCTAGATAACATGTTATGCCTTTTAAAAATAAGTCAGTAGTCTTGGGAAATCATAGATGTATTTGTATACGACTCCATTCTATGACTATCCTGAACTTTAATTTTTCTTTAAAAAATATTGTAAAGGGTTAAATAAGGCATGCGAATGTATAATGTGCTTTACACACATTCCCCTGGGCTAGTTTTGCTTTCTGCTGCGGTGATAAAACCAGCTTAGGGAAGAAAGGGTTGATTTGGCTTGCAGGTCACAGTCCACTGAGGAGGGAAACCACAGAGGGAACCAGGCGGGAACCAGGGCTGGGGAAAGAGCTGAAGCAGAGTCTGGAGGAGCGCTGCTTGCTGCCTTGCTCAGCTTGCTCTCTTAGATAGCTCAGGATCACCTGCACCTGGGCTGGGTCCTCCTCATCACACGTGCTAAGAAGCCAGTCTGATAGAGGCAGTTCTTCAGGTGAGAGTCCCTCTTCCCAGGTAGTGAGTTGACGACTAAAGCTAGCAATGTCACCCAGTGCCAACACAATTTCCATCTTCTCAGCCTTGTCTCTAGCCCGTCTCCTTTGTTTCCCAGAATCTTGCTTTTATACCATCTGTACAGACATGAGTTTATGAATCTATAAAGTCTAGGACCCAGAAATGAGAGAACACATGATGTCTGTCTTTTTCAGACTGTCTCGATTTACTTAATATGCCTTTTCAATTCTTTAAAAAATTCCTATTATTGGACATTTAAAATATTCATATAGATAATTCTTGCAAGAAACAAGATTTTAAATGGTATGGTATTCCACAGACTTGTCCAAATGGAGCTGATAATTAAGTGGCTTCTAGAAGCTCAGCCCAGTTCCAGAAAGCTAACTATGCCAATTTCTCCCAGTCAGCAAGATTTTTAAAGCAACGAGAACATACTAGGGTCTAGGTCAACTTTTCAAGTAATCACCAGGCTGGCCACATTTTAGGTAGGGCTGCATCATAGCGGGGAACCTTTAGTCAAAATTGGCCTCCATTTCCCCCATCTGCCATTAATATAATCAGAATGACCTAATGTCTCAAATCAGTGTTTCCATACTTTGTAGTAAACCTCTTAATACAAAAATCTGAGGCTCTGTGAAACCTCATTATGAAACTTTTTCCTATCTTTAATCAACTAATCATAAATATTTTTATATTTAGGAAAATAATGAATAGCCTAGAGTTTTCTCACACAGTGGACTCTTAGTTATAGTTGAAGGAAGGACCATCAATGCAGGCTGCAGCTCACAGGGTGGAGATAAAATGAGGACAGATGCTTTCAAATCAAGCCATACAGAACCATACTGTCTTTTGAGAGTCTCACCCCTCTCTGTACACAGGACGGGATGCTGTGTATAGGAACCTCTTTCCATGGGATTACAGTGTACCCTTCTTCCTGGTGTGTAAATATGCTTGTCAGTTTAGTTCTCTGAACCCCATCATTTTGGAGCTTTCACGAAGGTTTTATTAAGTAGACAGATCACCAAATCATTTGGCCATTGGTGATTGAGTTCCAGCTCCTCTGTCCGTTGGTTTAGGGACAAGGCTGAAAGTTTTACACTTTTAATGAAGGCTTCGTCTTTCTACCCATTATTGCTAACCCTGAAGATGCCCAAGGACTCCCAGTAACCCGGCAGCTAATTAGCATACAGAAGACACTTAGAATCCCAGCAGCCCCTGAATGCCAGGAACCAAAATAAATAAGCGTTATGCTGACTATATATAAAAGCTATTTCCATGGAGAGAGGAGATTGTTTACTGGTTACTAGTGCTATTGTTAAACACGAAGACATCACCCTTAAAATTTGAGTAATGATGGAGTAAAGAATTATGCTTTGACTTGTCATGCACACCCAGTCTGCTGTGGCGTATGTGTGTAGTGCAAATTCTAATTGGTCTTAATAATAAATATAGGGGTAAATGCTTATCAGAGAAGCAGAACAGCCAGTCACTAGTTCTTACCTCTACTGAATCCTCAGACCAAAGGGGCCATCCTGTCCCTATGGATACTCAGCCTGAATGCTCTGAGCTCCTGTCTCCTCCTGCCTTATATTCCTCTCTCTGCCCAGCCATATCACTCCTGTCTCTATCTCCCTTGTGCTGGGATTAAAGGCGTGTGATTACAAGTGCTGGGATCACCTTTGTGTGAGACCTGTTTCTTTTAGACAGATTCAATCTCATGTAGCCCAGGGTGGCCTTGAACTCACAGAGATCCGTCTGCCTCTATTTCCAGAGTGCCGGGGTTAAAGGTGTGCACCACCACTGCCTGGCTTCAGTGGCTGCCTAGTGTGGTTGCTCCACACTCTAGTCTTCAAGCAAGCTTTATTTGTTAAAGCACAAACAAAATACTACCACATTTCCCTTTTGTGTGCTTTCACAAGGCACAGTTAATGTCTGTGCTGTGAGTAGAAAGGAGTCTGGTGGTGCTCGCAGTTCTTGGCAGTTTGGTCTTCACCAGGAGTTTGTGTTTCCTCCCTCACTTTGTTTCTTCTTTTTGATTGAAAAAAGTCTTCCCACATAATTTATGGATAATGTTCCCCCCAGATCTCCCCCATCTCCCTACCCACCCAATGTTATGATCTTTTTCTCTATCTCTTAAAAGAAGAGGAAGGGAGGCTGGAAAACGGCTCAGAGGTTAAGAGCACTGGCTGCTCTTCCAGAGGTCCTGAGTTCAATTCCCAGCAACCACATGGTGGCTCACAACCATCTGTAATGAGATCCAGTGCCCTTTTCTGGCCTGCAGGCATACAAGGAGGCTGAACACTGTGTACACAATAAATAAATATTTTTTTAAAAAAAAGATAAAGAAGAACAAGAAACACAAAATACACCCACAAAAATGAAAACCAAAACAAACAAGTAAAAGACTGGTCGGACAAAACCAAAGCCAAACTAAGCAAAAAGTCCACAAGAAAACCATTGAGTTTGTGTGTGTGTGTGTTGGCCGACCACTCATGAACACGGGTCCTGCCCTGAAGTATGGCTGACACACAGTGAGACTCCACTCATGAACACGGGTTCTGCCCTGAAGTATGGCTGACACACAGTGAGACTCCACTGAAGAAAACCGATTTCCCACTTGTCAGTGGATATTTGCAGAGAGCTTCTTGTCTAGGGGTGGGGCCCCATGTCCAATTGCCCTCTCAGCCCTAGAATCCTTTATGGCTTAACCCTGGGCAGGTCCTATGCATGCTGCTGCAACATATTTGAATGCATGTGCATGTCAGTCCTGGTGCATCTGGCAGACACTTCTTTGTTGGCACCACCTATCACCTCTCGTTCTTAATTTTTTTTTTTTGCCTTCCTTTCCATATAGATCCCCAGCCTTGGATGGGAGGGATTTGATGAAGACATCTCATTTAGAACAGTGCTTCAAAGTCTCTCACTCTCTACACATCATCCAGTGGTGGGTCTCTGTGTTAGTTCCCATCTACCGCAAGAAGAAGCTTCTCTGATGCGGGCTGAGTGAGGCACCAGTCTATGGGTCTAGCAATATGTCATCAGGAGTCATTCTATTGCTGTCTTCCTTCTGCAGAATAAATAGTATTTGGTTTTCCCTACGCCCATGCTATGTCTAGTCTCAGGTCCTTGGCCATGTTAGCAGTGCCAGGTATGGGTTCCATCTCATAGAGCGGGGGTTAAGTCAAATCAAAAAGTGGTTGGTTGCTTGTATAACGTTTGTGCCGTGTTACAGGTGGTAGAGCACAGGGTTTGTAGCTAGGTGGTAGTGATGATGCCTTCTCGTCTATGGTACCCTGCACAGAGTGCCTTCTGTGAACACTAGGCAACAGGGTGAGGCTTCTAGTTAGGTACCAGCTCAACTTCCCCGTGTTTAGTGACACAAATAAGTGTTGTCTTCAGCAACAGGGCCTCACCATCAGGTTATTTAGAGCAACCAAGAGCCTTGGCAATAGCCTGTGATGTCTAAGGGTTTCTGCGGGTCCCTTTTTGACCAATGGCTCAACATTACTGGCACTGGACTTTTACTTGACAGAAAAAGCTGTCTAGTTGGGGCTTTATCTCCCCGTTATATGGTGATTCCATTTAGATTCCTTCCGTATACATACATATCTTAGGAAGCTTCTACAGTAGTAAGCTTCCATATGACTTTTCAAATGGCCTTTAGTGTTAGCTGTCTCTTCCCATATTCCCTCCTTTACTCTGCTCTCATATCCTCCTCCCTATTTAATCCTAGTTTCCCCTTTGTGGCTCCATAACACTCTATTCTATTTCCCCATCCATGGGAGAGCAGCTCCTCCCCTGAGTCCTTTATTAGGCACCGAATTTCTTTGGTTATTTAGACTATAGCACATGTTTTGAAAGCTGAAACGCTGACATCCACACCTAAGAGAGAACATACAATATTTGTCTTTTGGGTCTGTGTTTGGTGTGGGAAGTCTTTCTGTGTATGTGTCGTTATTTTGGGTCTGAGTGGCTGGGAAACGAACAAGCAACCTCCTCCACGTAATAGAGCTACGTGTATTATTGGGGACAGTCTTTAAATCTTTGTAGCTAGCATATAAAACGATGGGTCTCCTTGTGACATTTTCATGCATATATTGAGGTCATTACACTTTGTTCTTCACCACCCTCACTGTGTCCTCAGTCCCTACCACTTGCTGGTTGATGACAGTCTACACAAGTTTTATTTGTCTCATTATACCCATCCTATAAAATGTACGCCTCTACGCACTAGCAGATCCAGTAGAATGGAAAAGAGAATCAGATTAGGCCATTCCTAGAACTCTCTCCCTCCTGTGGACCAGCTCCTGAGCATCTCTACGAGCACAGCAGTGGTGTGGAGACCCCCCTGCCCCGCCCCCGAAAACAACCTTGAGTTGCCCAGAGTTTGCTCAACGCAGCTCACGCTGGCTTCTGCTTCCGTTGTTGCCTGCTATACTTAGAGCTATCTGTCCCCATCAGCAGCCTTGCCCTGTGTACTTATTTGCTTTCGTTCTTATCATGGTCCTGAGTCTGTTAGCGAGCTGTCTCTGTGGCCTTCCCTTAGTCCTGAGCTGAACACACGCCAGAGGCTTGCTTGGCTTTTACCGAACGCTTGAAGGACAGAAGTCCAACCATGTTCATACCTTCCCAGCATGCTGCTCAGATGAGAGGGTGGGCGTTAGGATGTCCTAACTTGGCCTTGCAGATCAGCTGAATTTCCAGGCCACTGCCATGTCAGGTGGTCTCTGTGAGTCTGGCAGCAGGAAGGGCATCACAGATGCCCGCTGCCGACATCTCCATCCTCAGAAACACCGCTCTCAGCAACTTCTGTGTGCTGGGTTCAGCACACGGGAGCTGCAGGATGGAGAGCGAGGGAGGCAGATCCTGAGCTGGCACCTCTCTCCTGACAGATGCCTGATGTATGGTTTCTAGTACTGGGGCATCGCTTCTGCACCCTGCCTTGGGCAGGGCTTTTCACTGTGTTTAGAAGCCCAGCTACAACACAGCTCTGACTGTTGGGATGCGAAGGCACATTCTTTCCAAACAGTGCAGTTTCTTCTTATTTTCAAAATTGTCTATGCAGCAGTACTGGCCCTTTATAAATCTCTTAAATAGCTCTTGCTTAAAAAATCTGATCTAATTCCAAAGAGTCCATAAAGATGATTAGAAAGCAGCAAAGAGTGCATTGTCAGAGAGAAACCTGTTTAGAGCCAGTCTGAGGCTGGTTTTGAAAATTTTTCGGGAAGGGAGAAAATACGTAAAGTAGAAGAAAATGCGCTGGGAGAAGAAAAAAAAAACCTGTGAGAGGGACAATCACTTCATCAGGAAGCTGCAATTAGGTGTCCCAGCTCAGTCAGAAGTACGGCACTGTCACTTCAATGTTCTGAAAAATGTCACAGAGCTGTGAGCAATTAGGGTACCAAGTAAATGGTAAGTAGTATGGGACCAATATTCTCAAGAGCCCCAATATTAGTAACCACTAAGGAATTACGGTTCCTCCACAGAACAACAGTTATTAAAAATGATATTAAGAGTCTTTAATGGTGTGAGAAGTACTTCGGGAAAATAATAAGTCAAGGAAAATGACTGTTTCAAAACTGAATGGAGAAAGCGCTCAAACACGGAAACCACATAGGAGATAATGGTGCTATCTGCTGACCACAGCTGTTTTCTTTATTAGAAGGGACCCCTTTCTGTTCCTGACATCTATCAATTTAGCACGAAACTGAACAAAAATTGCTTATTATTTGTTCTGGTGGAACATCCGTTCAGTTGAGTTTAGAACTGAAGAGTTGCCAGGAATGTTCTGGGATATTCCTGCTCTGGGAGATGGTGAAGGCTTGGGAGAGGAGGCAGTCAGAAACACAGGACCATGTAGTCTAGCCCTGCAGAAAGAATCCGTTTGTGCCAGCCCCGATAGGTGTTTGCTGAAGCTTATGGGAAGACGTGGAAAAACCCTAGTCTCCTACTTTTCTGTTGGGTAATTGTGTTATTTCTATTTCTCAGTGCTGTGCAAAATACCCAACAAAATCAGTTTAAAGAAGGAAGAGCTTATTTTGGCTTAATGTTTAAAGCTTCAGTCCATCATGGTGGCAGGGGTATGAGGTCACGAGTCATGGTATATAGTTCATGTGTGTGCAGTCATGAAGCAGAATGAGACAGATGCAATGACGCTACACGATTCTTCCTTTATAGTCAGCCTGAGATTTGAGCCTATAGGATACCCCAGCCTATAGAACACCCCAGCCTATAGAACACCCCAGCCAAGAGAGTACCCCAGCCTATAGAACACCCCAGCCAAGAGAGTACCCCAGCCTATAGAACACCCCAGCCTATAGAATACCCCAGCCTATAGAACACCCCAG
>PVIU01031496.1:0-14728 GCA_004026605.1 Ondatra zibethicus
TGGATAGCTTAGGTTTTGTTTTCATATGCAGCTATGTTAAACACACAAAAATAATAACTGCTCATTTATATTACATACGTTTGCATTTATCAACAAGCTTACACATTTTCCTATGCTTTTTGTCTGTCTCTTTAGGGGGTGGTGGATGGGCTTTGTGACTTTGGAACTCATTGCCATGCAGAGGCTCTTCCAACGAGGCCAGATTCCCAAGCCCTCACTCTTGTTTTTAAGCCCACCCCTTCCCCTGGATTTATTCTGCTTTCTTCTGAAGCATATCTTTGGCAGTTCCTTTAGCGAGGGACTCTTAGCTAAAAATCACTGCAGGGCTTAAATGTTCTATCCCCCACCCCATTCGTGCATAACGCTTTGTCTGGTTAGTCTTCTCTGCTGGCAATCATTCTTCCTAAGGCTTTAATTACCCCGTTGTCTTTTGCCTTCCAGCAGTGAGCTTGGATCCTGTCCTGATTTCCCGGCAGTGTACGCCATCTTTGAGGGACTGAGCTCTGGACCCATCTACTAGCAGACAAGTAGGGTGAACAGCTTGTTAGGTGCTTTGAATTTCTTTTCAGTTTCTGGTTTTTGGCCATTCTTCCAAACTAGCTATGGTTTCTAGTGTTCTACTTTGCATCTTATCTGTTGTTGACAGACAACCCTGAAGAGTTGGAATCACAAAGGTTATCTATCTTACTGCTTTGCTGCATCTGTGGCATCTTTCTAGAAAGATCTTTTCAGCCCCTGTAATCATGGCTTACAGGATGTTGATTTGGGGGCTGTGATTTGTAATTACCTGCCTTCTTTCCTAATTAGCTGTTTATTTTAAAAGCTACCTCTGTAGGTAAAAGGTAATAATTTGCAAACATTTAATTGTATCTCTCTGTTTCATGACTTGTATAATTCCTTTTAATTTTACTGCATGGTTTAGAATGACCATAATGTTAATAAAAGTGACTATTAATAGTTGTGCCTTATGCTTGACTTTAAAAGAGACTGATCTATCTGGGTGGTGGTGCACTCCTTTAATCCCAGCACTTGGAAGACAGGGGCAGGATCTCTGTGAGCTTGAGGCCAGCCTGGTCTACAAAGTGAGTTCCAGGACAGCCAGGCCAGGGCTGTTACACAGAGAGACACTGTCTTGAAAAACGAGAGAGAGAAAGCGAGAGAGAAAGAAAGCGAGAGAGAAAGAAAGGGGGAAGAAGGGAGGGAGGGAGGGACACTGATCTAATGTCTTATAGTCAATTTGGAATTTGATCCAAAATAAATATTCAAATTGGATCCACAATAAATATTCCTGATTTGGTTAGGGGAGTATGTTTTATTTCCAGTTTAAAACAAGTAAGAAATGACTATTAAATTTTTAAAATCCATCTAGTTTCCCTCGAGATACTCATATGTTTTGGCTTATTTCTGTGTTAACGTGTATTAGTCTAAGAAGGCTGAACCCTGCTTCATTCCTGGAACAAGCCTTATTTGGCCATGAAATACTATTCTTTCAATACACTGCTGGATTCTATGGCTATTATTTTAGCTAGAATTATAGATTAAAATAACAAGTGGTATTAATTTTTAGTTTTCTCTTTTCTACTTTTTGTACTTACCTTCAGTTTTCATTTGAGAGTTATGCAAGCTTTATAAAATTAACTGGGACGCCGTCTTTGGCTGCTCTGAGAAAGCTTAATATCCTGGGAACCATCTGTTCGTTCACGTTTGGAAGGAGTCGTCAGTGAGCCAAAACATCGTTGTTTCTAAACTGCTTCCCAAGTGTCAGGGTTTCAGAAGTGATGTTCAGCGCTTACAGGTATCTGTACTGAAACCGCCCATCCGTTGTAGTTGGCATCGCTGCTTTCCCCACTGTGTCCTGGTCCTGGAGCTTTCTGCTTTGCTGATGCTCTAGGCTGCGGAGGAAACACACAGCACTTCTTCAGAGGTCTTTGCTAGGGGTGCATCCCTTTCCTTCATGCAGGGAAGGTGATTTCCTGGGAATCAATCCTGAATCATCCTTAAAACTGTTAAGGCTTTCATCTGGCAATTATGATTGTAACATACAATTCTAAAGGAAGCATCTAGCATTTATTCTAATTTGTCTTTTATTGTCTTAAATTTGTCTTTTTTTTTTAACTCTTCCTAGATTTTTAAAGGGTCTTTATCTGCAGCAAATAATTTAAAATGTAAGACCCATGTCTTTGTCTAGAATTTGACTTTCTCTCTCAACAGTGCATTCTCATCACCCTCTTGGTTTATATATTAAAGAATGACATTTTTTTATTTATTTAGTGGTGGTGCAGACATGCCTGTGTGCGATGGCTCACAAATGGAGGTCAGAGGACAACTTTGGGGAGTTGGTTTCTCTCTTACCACCATGTAGGCCCTGAGGTTGTCCTGACTTGGCGGCAAGTGTCTTTGCCCTCTGAACCATCGTGCTGGCCAGGTTTATGTGTATTTTAACTACTCTGTCATTCATAGTACAGGGTCAATCTGGACAGTGATGTGGAATTTCTCTCTGTATGCTGTGATTACCATTAATGAATAAAGAAACTGCTTTGGACCTATAGTAGGGCAGAACTTAGCTAGGCTGGGAAAACTAAACTGAATTCTGGGAGAAAGAAGGGCAGAGTCAGAATGAAGCCATGGAGCCGCAGCTGGAGCTGGGCAGAACTTTACCCGGTAAGCCACAGCCACGTGGCGATACACAGATTACTAAAAATGGGTTAAATTCAAAAATGGGTAAGAGTTAGCCAATAAGAAGCTAGAGCTAATGGGCCAAGCAGTGATTTAATTAATATAGTATCTGTGTGGTTATTTCAGGGCTAAGTGGCTCTCCTCATTACTGGACAGTGATGAGCCTCATAGACAACGGAAGTGGCGTGAGATGATACCATTTAGTGGCACATGCCAGCTTCATGTGGATACACACTCTGACCCAAACTTGATTGGCAGCCCCTAGAATTGTCCTTGTCATCAAATGATCCATGGCTGAACACAAAGTCATTCCATTCCCATTTCTGTTTTTCATGAGAATTTATTCTAATCCTTTGTCTTTGTAACTCATTTGTCTTACAGACACTTGACACCCTGGTCTTCAGTGACGTCTATTCCAGAAACAAATACATAGTTTTCGATTTTTCTCCCATGTTTCTTCTCTGATTTTTCACATCTAACTTCTGGCTTGCTTTGATGAGATGCTTCGGTTTCTTTATAACAAACTTTTCATCCACATTTTAAAACCATATTTCATTATCCTTCCATCTTTTACTCCTTTGCCTTTGTGCTCACATTCCCTTGAGAGTACTAAGACTTTTAGGAAATCATTTTCTGAACATTACATAATCTCACAAGTGTATTCTGTCCCTAGGTCTCTGAATCATCTCCTTCCCTTTGTTTCTGCTCAGTCTTCTCTCAGATTCCTTCTTGGCTCTGAGATCTGTAAGGAGGCATTGTGTTGACCCAGAGCTTTGCAGGAAGTTCTGTGGGTTGCTCCCCCTCTCCATGTTCCCCTTTCTGGTCTACTCCTGATGGCTTGGTGAGGTGGTAAGGCGTTCTCTCTTAGCAGCTCTGTCTGCAAGCTTTTTGTAGGAACTTCCCAGCTTGCTTCTGGGAACTGACTCTACTTTCTGCTTCCATAGAGTGTTGTTTATGCCATAGGGCCTCACTCCCAGGCGGCTTTAGACTACTCACCTTCTCATGGGAATTCTCTAACTACAAAGATAAGCATCTAGTGTCTATTCCTTTGAAGAGAGCTTGTTTTGTTTTCAAAAGTGCCATTACTAGGTTTCTAGAGTATTTTAAAACCTATATTTGATAGTTTAAAAATACTAAGATATGCTGGCAGCTGTTAGGACTATTTCCTAACGCGAGCTCTCTGCCGACGCAAAATTCCTAATCAAGCCAAATCAAAACAAGCCAAATTAAGAAATATCCAGGTCTAATGGCAGTTCTGCACTCTCAGCTGGCACCGAGGGGAAATCCGGGAAGCCGCACCAACGCTACTACCCAGGAGGAAGAAAAGGAGACCACGTGTTCCTCTTTCAGGAGATCACTTAAATACCCTGGGGAAGTGGTCCTGACCCCACCCCCAGGGAGGGGTCAGGACCTGGCCTGCTGGGATTTGGAGTCCAGATCAGGCCTGGGGGCTGAGATAGATGGGAAGGGCTGGGGCCTACACTCCCAACTTGAAAGCAGCCAAATTTTCTATGTATATATGGAGAAGAGGAAGAAACTGAAACAGAGGGAAAAACAAGATGAACAAACCAGATGAACAGGGTGAGGGTGAGGAGGAACTTGTAAGTGGGGGAGGGGGAAGTGAATGATTGGGTTGAAGTTGGAATATACGTTTTAAACTATGTCTTAATCTGGATTTCACTAGTATATGTTGTGATATTCACTCTTTCATCTCTAATTTTCTTTATTTAGATAGTCTCTCCCTTTTTTGTGCTTAGTTTAGCTAAAAGCTTATCAATATTTTCTTTTTTAAAAGTCAACTCTTGGTTTCTTGGATTCTTTGTATTGTTCTTAGTGTCCATGTCATTCATTTCTGCCTTGGGACTTATGATTTCTTTCCATCTACTGCTTTTGGGGTTGGTTATTTCTTGTTTTTTTAAGACCTTGAATTGGATGGTGAACTTATTCCCTTGATTTCTTTCTCTATTGTATGTATGTGGAATATATCTATATACACACATGTGAGGGTATGTGTACAGAGACCAGATGTCAACATTGAGTGGTTTTTTTTTTTTCTGTTGCTCTCCATCTTGTTTTTTCTGAGATTGGTTCTCTTAGTGACTTCATTGTGTTGGCTAGACTAGAGGGTCATCAAACTGAGCAGGCTCTGCCTGCCTCTACCTCCTCAACACAGGACTTACAGATGAGTGCTTCTGTATCCAGGTTTTATGTGTGTACTGGGGCATCTGATCTCAGGTTCTCATGCTTGCAAAGCAAACCCTTTATCCACTAATCTATGTTCCCAGTTCTCTTTTTAATTTTTTAATATAATTATCGTGGTGGTTTGAAAGAAAATGGCTCCCAAATAGAGTGGCACTCTTAGGAGGTGTGGCCTTGTTAGAGGAAGTGTGTCACTGTGGGGGCGGGCTTTGAGTTTTCATAAGCTCAGGATACTTCCCAGTAAGCCAGTCAACTTCTTGTTGCCTCTGAGTCAAGATGTAGCGCTCTCAGCTCCAGCACCACATTTGCCTGCCCTCTGCCATGCTCTCTACCATGATGATAATAGATTGAACCTCTGAAACTGTAGGCGAGTCATCCCCATTAAATGTTTTCTTTCTAAGAGTTGCTGTGGTCATGGTGTCTTTTCACAGCAATAAAACCCTAACTAAGACAGTCATAGCTCTAAGCTTGACTCCTAGAACTGCCTTTGCTGTATCTCAGAGATTCCAATATATTGTGTTTTCATTTTCATTTTATTGTAGGTGCTTTTCTCTCCACTTGCTTCATGGTCATTCAATAATATTTTTATCTCAATATGTTTGTGTAGTTTCTTGTACTGATTATTACTTTTCTGGGGACAAGGTTTCTCTATAGTTTTGGAGCCTGTCCTGGAACTCACTCTGTAGAGCAGGCTGGCCTTGAACTCACAGAGATCTGCCTGCCTCTGCCTCCCAAGTGCTAGGATTAAAGGCATGTGTGCCACCACTACCCAGCTCTGATTATTACTTTTACTCCACTGTGATCTGATAACATACAAGAGAGTGTTTTGAATCTTTTGTACCCGTTAAGACTTGCTTTATGGCCTAAAATCGATATCTGTTTTAGAGAAATTTCAATAGCATGCTGAGAAAAGTATGCATTCCACAGTTTTCAGAGGAAATATTCTATAGATATCTGTTAAATTGATTGGATCCATGCTATTTAATTCTGAAATTTCTTTGTGGAGTTTAGTCTATATGATCTGTCTATTTCTGAGATTGAGGTAATGTAGTCTCTATATTGTATCAGAACCTGTCTGTCTTGTTATTTCCCCAGTTCTAGAATGTAAAATCGAGATAGATATATTTAGAAGTAGGCAGATTTCCCACATTGGTTGCCTGACCTGTGGAGTTAGGGCTATTATGGTTAGAAAGGTCAAATGGAAGCCACTGGAGTTGCCTACACCAAGGGAAATAGTGAACCCAAACCAATGTTGCATCACTTGAAGGATTAGAGATGTTAGGGCCATGGTCTTAAGGACTTAAAAGATTTAGGGGCGGTGGATCCCACCACATCTCCATCTAACTCCCTATCTGGCCTATGCAGAAGATGGACAGATGAAGAATGACACTTGTTTATTGAAAACTTAATTAAATAGTGACTCCAGTTGCAGCTGCTGTGCCAATGTGGCTTTCTATACAAACTAATGCATCTCCCAGTACATGTATGTAGCTATTGATTTTGCAAATGCTTTTTTGCCTCCATATCTGTCCATAAGAACCACCAGAAGCAATTTTCTCTTACCTTGCAAGGCTAGAAGTATATCTTTACAGTTGTGCCCAAGGAGTATGTCAATTCTTCAGCCCTGGGCTATAACTTGATTACCTTTTCTTTCACAAAGCTTCTCACTGGTCCCTTACACTGATGACATTATGCTGACGGTTTGGCCAAGTGAGGAGGAGGAAGCAAGCACTCTGGACTTGTTGGTAAAGTGTATATGCATTACAGGATGGGAAATAAATTCAACCCAAGTTCAAGGGCTTTCTACCTCAGGGAAATTTCTAGGAACTCAGTGAACTGGGGTATACAGAGATATTCCTTCTAAGGCAAGAGATAAGTCACTGTACCTGGCCCATCCAACCATGAAAAAGAAACACAATATTTATTGGGTCTATTTGGATTGGAAGGCAGTATATTCCTTGCATGAGAGTGTTGTTTCAGCCTATAGAACCAAGCGACTTAGAAAAATTCTAATTTTAAGTGGGGTCTAGAACAGAAGGGTTTCAATTGCCCAGGCTGCTCTGCCACTTGGACCATATGACCCAACAGGCTCAGTGGTACCCAAGGTTTCAGTTAGAAAGATGTTGTCTGGAGCGTTTCCCAGTCCTTCATAGGTGAATCTTGGTGATGACTCTTGAGATTTTGGAATAAGTGCCTTCTATTATCTGTATACAACTATTTGCCCTTGAAGAAGCAGCTCTCAACCTGTGCTTTGGCCTTGGGATAAACTGAAACAGGCCTTCAAGTTAGCATAATTCTTGAGCTGCCCACCATGAGGTTGGTGTTATCTTACCAAGTTATAAAGCTGAATGTGTACAGAAGCAACCATGAAACAGAAATGCTTCATACATAGTCAGGCCTGAACAGATCCTAAAGGTATAAATGAGTTACATGAAGAGGTTGTCTAAAAGCCTATTATTCCTACTCATGTTATGATAACTTCTGTCCCTGTGCATTTGTGCCCTCCTAGATGTGTCCTATGAGGAAGAGAAGACCAGGGTCTAGCTTATGAATCATTCTGCATGCAAGCTATGCAGGTGCCCCCAAGAAATGGACTACATATCACACAGAAGAACCCTGAGGCACAATGGTGAAAGGGGACCTCCACAGTGTGCAGAATGTCAGACAGTACATATGGTTTGGAAGGTGAAATGTCTAGATATGTGGTTGTATATTGATTGTAGACTGTTACTGTAGATTGTAGACAGAAATGTAGCAATGACATGACTCCTAATGACTCATAGATTCATGCCTTGGTCAGCAAGCATCAGAGAAGCTTCCTCCTGAAGCAGATGGGAAAATAAATACAGACTCACAGCCAATGTGCAGAGAGTGAGAGACCTTGGAATACTGAGCCCCCAAAGGAATGTGTCCATTGAATTCCTCTCCTTAGGGACTCTTCAGAAGAGGAGGCAGAAAGAGTAAGAACCAGAGGGGATGAGGCCACCAAGGATCCAAGGCCTTCTAGACAGAATGGGACCAAAGCATGTATGAGCTCACAGAGCTGGGACAGCATGCACAGGGTCTGCACAGGTTTGCACCACTTGGGGTCCTCGAGCTGAAAGGAAAAGGAGGGTGCCTCCGTCACCAACACAGATGCTATCTCCAACGATAGCCACTTGCAAATGAAAATTTGGTTTTCCCAATGAGAGCCTCACTGGGAAATAAACCACTCTTAAGGGCAGGCCCCATGCCTAGCAGTAGATGACCAACAGGAAATGAACTTAATGGCATCTTTGGGGGTTCATTGTCTCATAATGTTAATCAGACATTTTTTTTTTAATATTCTTGCAGGTCCTGTGTATATACATCATGGCTTCCTGTTTTGTGTTTTTATGGGATTCCTACATGTGTGAACATGTGTGTTTGTCTGTATGTGCTTCTCATGCTTTTTCTTTGGTTCCTTTGTCTTGTTTGGTTCTTTTGTCCTATTCTGACTTGTTCATTTTTATTTCATCTCATTGTGTTATATTTTAATCTAATATTATTCTTTAGATGACTGCTTTCTAGGGAGACTGTGACAAAAGATGTAGATCAGAGTAGGTGGGGAGGTCAGTAAAAAGGAACTGAGAGGAGTGGGGAGGGGAAACTAGAATCAGAATATAGTGTGTAAAATAAACTTTCAATTAAAAAATGAGAAAAAGTTTTAAAACATAACAGATTTTGGAGGAATTCATCTTTAAGGCTAAGGAAACGAAAGAGGCTATTCAGCCTTCTAAGGAAATATTTTGGAGGGGGAGCTCAGGGAACTCCACAAACATATTTTGCCATGGGGATGCCTTTTGAGGAAATCAAGTTAGCAGTTCTCCATCTTCTCCTTTTTGCTTCATTGAAGGTCATCATTGGAAGCTTCCTTTCTCTTCCATTGGACTCCCCTTGGTGTATCCTTAGCCATTGACATGTTTATCACGCACAACCTTGGCACAGCATATTTTACTGTAACGCTGCCTGGCTCCAATAGAAACTGGGAAACTGAGAGATGACCCCTCGATGGCATCTCAACTATGACACCATTCTCCAGTTAATTTTTTTCTGTAAATGACAAAGAAAACAGACTGAAATTGAAATCCCTTGTGTGTGGTCATTTATGGTCTCTACCAGAACCCTTTGAAGCTCAAAAAGAAAGGGTACTCCAATTCTGATCATTATGGATGTTTTTGACATCTATGGGGCCTCAGGGATGGTCTGACTTCACTGGAGAATCACTAAGGTTGGTGCCAGGTACCATCATAGACCACTTTAGACCAAAGCATCTAGTGTTGCGCCTTTGGGCAGAAGTCTATGAGTACTTTCTGGGGATCAGACCCTCCCTTAGTTTGGTCAATGATCCATGGGTTTAATTAGAACTGGTCATTAAAATTCCATTTGTTTGGATATTCCTTTTGGTTCTAGGACAGTCTGTTTATTTTTCTTTCTTTTTAGAATGTTTGGGCTATTAATTTGTTAGCATCTGGATGTTCCTTTTCTAGCCTTCCAATAGCTAACTTGAGGAAGGAGACAGTTTTAAAATAAAAATAACTATTTTATTGTCCAGATGGCATTATGGCTAATAATAATTATGTTAATCCAACTTTAAAATATTGGAAATATTGAAAAAAAATCTAACTAAAGATAGCTAGGCTTTATGCTTCTCTAAATGGTGGACATCCATAAATGTGTTTCTGTATACTAAACAGAATACAAGGAAATAAAATAAAAGATCATTTTTATGTGGGACAAAACTCAACCCATCCCTGAAATTCCTAAAACATGACTAACAAAATATGCAGCCACTTCATAAAATTACTGGGGTTTTTTTTTGGCATGCCTATTTAAAATGTGAGTGTATGTGTATGCACACAAGTAAACATGTGTGGGTTGCTCTGTGGGTTGCTAATGACTCCTCTGAAACACAGGTTTTTGAAGATCCTCATCATCAAGTCTTGATAAAATACAACTGTAAGAATCTGAAACAAAGGGAGGGCTGTTATCGAAACTCCAACTTAATCTATTTAAACGCATGCAAAGACACCCCAAGTTTTAGAGCTGAGGCTAATGTGTCTTCTTGGATCATAATTATAATTTCTCTTTTACAGTATATTTTGGGCAATTGTTCCTCTCTGCGCTTTTCACGCTAAAGAAAAGGGAAATGCCTCCAGATGGGTGCTGTAGAATGATACCCTCCAAGCATAATATTTGTCATCTCCATCAGAACAGCTGTGGCTGTTTGCAAGCGACCCATGAGCTCAGGCCTGTTGACAGATGATGCTCCCTCATAGAAGGAGATGGTTACAAAAGGTCACTGGGTTCTCCCCTGAGGATCCCATACCTCCCCATCATTTACATGTGATTCTTCTCTAGTTTCTCACTAGGAGATGCTAAGTACATAGAAGATAGATGGTTAGTGGACGTAAAAACTCCATCTATGAAGCTATAGAGAGGTCACCATGCATGAGGTGAGATTTTCCTGGTGGTATAGCTGCTTTGGTGTAACCCATATTCCTAAAGCAGAATAAACTCATAGGTTTCTCCAAGTTTAACGTTATCTATCCACTATCCTTGCTCCTTTCAAACAGCTTTAAAAGCACTAACAATAAGACAAGAGAAAGAAATTAAAGGGATACAAATAATAAAATAAAACCAAGCTATCCCTATTTGCAGAAGACATATTATGCATAGGAGATCTCAAAAATTCATCCAGGGAACTTCTAGATACTATCAACAATTTTAGTAAAGTGTCCAGACACAGAATCAACTTAGAAAAGGCCATAATAGCTTTTCTATACACCACCAACAAGCATAATGGGAAAGATAAGAAATACACTCCCAATCACAAATAGAATCAAGGAAAGTAAAATATCTAGGAATAAACCTAACCAAGGATATGAAAGACATCTACAATGAAAACCCTGAATCTCTGAATAGATTAAGGCAGAGTAGAAAGATCAATGCGCATGGATTGGCACAATGGACAGTATGAAAATGACCATTCTACCAGGAGCTATTTACAAATTCATTGCGATCCTAATCAAAATTCCCATCTTATTCTTTACAGAAATGGGGGGGGGAGGGAAATTACCAAAATTCATTTGGAACCACGAAAGACCCTGGATATCCAAAGCAATTCTGAGCAAAAATAACAAAGCAAGAGAGATTATCATTCCATATTTCAAGATATATTATATAGAAAAGTATAGTTAAAATAAAAACAAAAACAAAGACAAAAACAGAAGCAATGCTACTGACACAAAAACAGACGTGTCAACTAATGGAACAAATCCAAAGACCCAAACCTGGGTACATATAACTATACACACTTAATACTTGAAAAAGAAAATTGGATGTCCATATGCAGAAGAATGAAATTAGATTCATATTTATCACCTTGCACAAAAACTAACTTTAAAACTCTAAATGGATCAAAGACCTAAACCTGAAACACTGAAATTCCTAGAAGACATAGGCAACATCTTAGCCGCTGTTCTGTTGCTGTGAAGAGAGACCATGACCACAGCAACTCTTATAAAAGAAAGCATTTAACTGGGGCTTGCTTACAGTTTTAGAGGCTTAGTAGCATCTCTACTAGACTGAGACCAGGGCTTACAGTGGGCATTTGTTGTTAGTTTCTCAGGGCTCAGCCTACTGAAGGAACATGGGACACTGGCCATCCTGTGTGTTCCCCAAGACAGCCCCTGAGGGAGTGCAGGCAGGTTAGGGAGGGCTCCTAACACTGAGTTTCTTAGAATGTCAGTAGTCTTGACAGTTCAACTCTACCCAGGTGAATTAGAAGTCATACAAAATTCTTCCTATTTGTGAATTCAGACATTTGAGCTATAGTAATTTTTTTCTAAAGCTAAAAACAAGGTTAAAAACCCATTTTTAGCGGTAAAGTCTTAAGAAAAAAAGTAGTAACCAATAATAGTTTCCAGGCCGTCTCTGATTAACTGATGAGGCCTCAGCCCAATTAACTAAGGCAAACTACTGAGTGCGCGATTGCCTTTCAGAACGCAAAGACGCTTTTTAAGAGAAGCGCTCAATGGCAGATTTCAGCCCGACCTAAAGATCCTTACAGCAACCGTTAGTTTTGGCTGGGGCTTGTGCTGTGTGCTATCTCCCAGGCCGGGGTGGCAGGCTATTCAGGCCCCTTCCTATTTGCATGTCTATCAGGGGCCTTTCACAGCCCAGGGCCCCAACTAGGGCTCGGCAAAGGCAGCATTGTTCCTCAGAACCGCCCCAATCAGGCTCTGAGCCCTCATTGCCAGGGTTGCTCTGAAATACCTGTTCGTTTCCTCGGAATCCGGAGTTCTGTCTGCTTTCACTGCAATCAGGCATCCGGCTCCGTGGCTGAGGTTGTTGATGGGAAATGCTCGGATTTCCCTTTTCATGACGTCCCTAGTGGCCACAGCGACGGGATCTTCTTTTCCTCTGCTTCTAAGACTGCTAGAGATGGGATTGCCACGTGTGACCGGCATGATATATGCTTGCTTCTTTCTTTAAAGGTTTTCTGAGGTTAAGACCAAATATATTTACATATTTAGGAATAATATATATATGTATGAATTAATGAAAAGGGACAATGATGTAATTATATTTTAATTAAAAAATGAAATTTCAGAAATGATTTGCCAAAAGGTTGCCCTGTTTGTTACATTAAAAATTAATAAAAGACATATTTGAACAAAAAAGAGAAATTACACAGACAATATTTTTAAACCAGCATTTCAGAGTTGACCATTAAGGAAAAAAATCTTCATGTCCGGAATAATTAATTAAAATCTACTTCAATAGCTCTGTGGGAGAGCTCTTGCCCAGCAAGCACAAGGCCCTGGATTTGAGCCCCTGCAGTGCTTCACAACAAACAAACAGCTACCAGAAAAACAGACAAAACAGAAAGACAAAAACCAACCAAACAACTAAACTCGATCTACTTCAAATGTTTCCTTCACATTCTGGCAGGCCGGAGTTGGCTAGTGGAAGAGTTGGGCAAGGATGAGTCTACTTCTGAGTTTGTTCTATGTGTGTGGTAACTTGAAGGCACAGGCCAGGCTGTGGGAGCCCACGGCATACCCACTACTCCTACTAAAGAGACAAGTAGACAGGCCCCACTGAAAACCCAAGGCAGTGACCCAGAGCCTGTCCTCCTTTAGGGTCCTGACAGGAGGCTCAGGTTTAAATAGACGGTAAAGTGTGGTCCTGAAAGTCCGTGTCCAGCTGTTAAGTTTGTCATCTGTCAATCACTGAGGGTGCCTCAGCCAGGCTAATTATCCTCATCTTGACAAGGTTTGGGGTGTGAGGGTGGGGTCAGGGGTGGGGGTGAGATGGAGTGGGGGAGGGGCGGTTCAGGGGTGGGGGTAGGGATAGCATGGGTGAGATGGGGTGGGGAGGGGTGGGATGGATGGGTAAGGGAAGGGGTGAGGTGGGATGGGTGGGTCAGGGATGGGGTGGGGTGGGATGGGTGGGTCTGGGGAGGGGTGAGTTAATGGGTGCGCTTCCTGAAATTCAAGGTAACTGAAGGAGAAAAAGTTAAGGATAAAAACATCTCTGTCCCTTCATCCGAAGTTCAGCACACAATGATGGTATCAACATCAGGAATTCATTCTGAGTTCAGTTATGGTAGGCCCAAGAGATAGTCGGTACTCCTTAGCAACAGTAGCGTCTAAATACCTATTTCACTAATGTCTATGATACACACATTTGCCCCAAAAATGCTCGACTGTATGCACATTTGCGATGACTTCCTTGCAGCGAACTCAACTGTCTTTCGTGTGTTTGAGTCCTTCTGATCTGAACTTGGGATCTGTACTGAAAATCTAGGAGGCACTGTCCCATAGATGTCTCTGCCTCAGCCGGCCTGTGCTTACACAGATAAACCAAACAAACCCCAATACAGAACAGCAAAAACCACCCACCTGCCCAAACAAACCCCAATACAGAACAGCAAAAACCACCCACCCGACCAAACAAACCTCGCTAGTGTACAATTATTTTAATTTTTGTGTTATGAATTATTATTTGTGAGCTAAAGATTGCAGGAAAGAAAAACCATTCCCGTGTTAAGGATTCTACAGGGCTGAGATACGGATTAGAACGTTATAATTATGGGGATTTGGAATGTTGCTGATTCAGAGCCAAATTATCTTGGGCTATTGTTAGTTCTCTTAGTGGACATTCATGGACCACCTCTGACTAACCTAACACTTTGAAGGACCAGGTCAAACCTTGGAAATGTGTTAAGTCAGCAGACTGCCACCTCCCACCAACCCAAAGCTAAGAGTGTAATCAGATAACAGCTGATTCCTGTAGCAGAGATTCCCCTGCCTGCTGGAACTAGCCTACCTGACGCTCCCACCAGTGTGTTGGGAAGATGCCTTGATTTACGACTTTCTTTTGTTCTGCGACTATAAAGTTCACATAACCATTTCTCTATTGAACTCATGTTGTTTGACTCCGTGTTCCTGAGCCATGGTCACACAGACTTGAATCAGTATAAACGCTCTTATTCCCATTGAGAAATAAACTGTGGTTTTTAATGGATAAATTAGTGACGTGTTAGCATTAATAGCTTAGTAACTTTAAAAACTTAATAACTTAAAAAAATTAGAAAGCTTAGCCAGGTGTGGTGGCACAGACCTGAATGGCAGTTAGGCTGAGACAGGACGATAGGAAGTTGCAGGCCAGCCTGGGTTAAACAGCGGGACATTGTCTTACTACAACAGTAGCAAAGCAGCTACCAAACTGGAAGCTGAAGCCATGAGAACGCAAGGCTTGTGACTCTTGACTTTGTCTCTGCCGCCCTCGTCCCTCTGTTCTCCATGTCCCTGCCGCCCTTGTCCCT
>PVIU01031497.1:0-14793 GCA_004026605.1 Ondatra zibethicus
TTCCCTCCTCCTCCACTGTGCTCCCTCTCACTCTCTTCCCTCCTCCTCCACCATGCTCCACCTCACTCTCTTCCCTCTTCCTCCACCATGCTCCCTTCCATCTCACTCTCTTCCCTCCTCCTCCACCGTGCTCCCTCTCACTCTCATCCCTCCTCCTCCTATTAGCCCCCCTTGGTCCTTAAACAGTCCCACTTTGCCTGTATGTTATATATGTATGTATGTATAGCTTTATGCATCTGCACAATCTCCTGACCTGAACACCAATTCTATAATTTAGTAGCTGAGTTCATTTGAGGCAGTCTCTCCTTTCCTACACATTAACATGCCTGATTTTCCTGATCAACAAGATTCCCCCTGCTACCTCCAACAATGAATACTAGAAACAGAACACACAAACACTTATAAATCTACTGAAGTGTGGTACCCATGTGTTTAAGTGCATAGCAAGAACTTCATACATTTGTGTATTTCACACATCGCCAAACCTTGTGAGACAGTTTCATAACAGTGATTTGAAACTGCATAAACATTGGTGCTTTGAATCATAAAATTCTCAAGTGACATTTTATTCTCAGCTATCTAAAGGAAGAGTTAGTTTCTGTTTCCAAATAGGTAAAGCACAGAAATAAGAAAATTAAGACTCATTTAATCTCAATTTTAATGATTTTGTTTTTAACAATTTCATAAACTTTGTTAAAAACTTACAAATAAATGAAAACAACCCACACCAAGATTAATCAGACCCAAACTTATACAACTAAAGGCATTTCTATACAGTTTAACAGGCATTTGTATCAGAAGCTGTGCAACCTCATGTTAAATTTTACAGTTCGTTATTGAATATATTTTAATTAGTAGATACCTTATTATAGTACCATTTCCAGGGCTGTGATGGCTATTTTTATGTCAATTTGACACAAGCTAAACTCATCTGAGAACAGGAAACCTCAATTAAGAAAATGCCTCAGTAAGATAGAGCTGTAGGCAAGTCTGGAGAGCATTTTCTTAATTACTGACTGATGTGGGGACTAGCTGAGGTGGCTCAGTGGGTAAAGACTTCAAGCCTTAAGATCTGAATTCACTCCTGGAACCTATATCATAGAAGATGAGAACGCAATCCCACAGATTGTGCTCTGACCTTCACACACCTGCCAGGACATGCACAAATAGATTAGACAGATGATAGGTAGGTAGGTAGGTAGATAGATAGACAGACAGACAGACGGGAAAGAAGGAAGAAAGGAAGGAAAGAATTTTACAAATTTTAAGGATATTTCGTCAATTTATACTGTTAGGCTAAGAATTGATTTTTCCCTGGCTGTCCTAAAACTCGCTCTGTAGACTAGGCTGGACTCATAGCTCTGCCTGCCTCTGCCTCCTGAGTGCTGGGGTTAACGGTATGTGTCCCCATTCGTGTTTTTAAGAGTCAATCTTTCAGATAAATCTTGTAGTTAGTTTCAATTTTCTAAAATATGTGATCAATAACTGTTTCTGAGCTCTTGATTTTCCATTTCCTACAAAAACTATACTCTGGGATTAATTTAATAGCTATGTGTGGATCATAACAAGTAACACTCTGAAATAGCTAGGTGGGGACAGGTGAGATGGCTTAGTGGCTGAAGGGGGCTTGCTATGAAAGCCTGGCAAACGAAATTTGCTCCCTGGACCCACATAAAAGTGGAAGGAGAGAAGCCACTCCACAAAATTGGCCTCTGGCATCCACAAGGGTATATGGCACACAATCTAGACAGACAGACAGACAGACACACAGACACACACACACACACACACACACACACACACACCAGCTCATTGGGATGATAAAAAAAGATGGAGGCAAGAGGGGCTCTCTGAATGCATCCTTCTGATAAAATGTAAATGAAATTTGTTAAAAGTCTGTTGACAAATCTAAACTCTAAGAGTTGTCAGTAAAAATGTGACAAAATTCAATCCATAAGAGTACCTACATATGTTTACCTAAAGAGGATTTGAACACCTTCCCTAACTGCTAGCCCCTTGCAGATAATCAGACTCCATTGGGCTGGGAACCCTTTCATCGTCTCTGAGCTACTTCACAATTCTTCATTTCTACAACATAGAAAAACACAAAGCAGCCATCCCTCCAGAAACACGAATTAATTCCACCTAGTGAGATGGAGCAGATGCTGCCTTACTTACTGACCAGCCCTGCATCTGCTACAAGTGCACTGCACCATGCATGACTGTGTGCATCTCTGTGTGCTCACAATCACACTCTGAAGAGATCATGCCATCTTAGCAAGCCCTTGCTAACTGAAGTCTTTAGGACTAGTTCATTTTCTATTTGAATAAAGGCCAAGATTAACCTTTCTTTGTAACTTCCCCTTCACAAAAACTAATTTAAAATGACTTTTGAGACAATGGTCATCTTTCATGAACACACTCTCTTAAAAGCTCACACTATGTCATGTCGTCTCATTTCTATTACTCAAACTAAAATATGTTGCATGCTTCAATAAATCCAAGGGTGACCACTGTGCTGGACTTCTGGTGTTTGTATTCTTCCAGAAAACCAAAATGAAAGCAAAAACAAAAATCAAACAAACAAAAACATAAAGCAAAGAACACCAGCCCACAAATCACAATCCCAGAGAACCTAGACAGCAATGAAGACTCTAAGAGAGACATACAAGGATCTAATCTACACGGGAAATAGGAAAAGACAAGATCTCCTGAGTAAATTTGGAGCATGGGGACCTTGGGAGAGGGTTAAAGGGGAGGGGAGAGGCACGTATAGGAGCAGAGAAAAATGTAGAGCTCAATAAAAATAAAAAAGGAAAAAAAAGAACAGTAAATCAAATAGTAATACCATGTCTCCTTCTCACTTACATTTCTTGAGCCTTTTGGGTATCATCCCCGCATATCCACTGGTATCCAACCCCTCATCTTTTAGGTATATACAATTTATCTTTACACATCAAACCACAGGATTTAGCAATTACTGTTGGTCCTAAAATGAGCATAACTGAAAATGTTGACTTTAAAATTACATTTATGCATGCAAAACAGTAACAAACCACAGCCAAACCAGCACTTGAGGACCTGGAGATCTATTTCAGTAGCTCAGCAAGTATCTGAGGCATGACAGACCCAGGGTCCAATCCTCGGAACTGAATAAATTAGAAATTAAAGATGTATTCTATTTCTAACTAGAGACTTCTCAAAAAAGAACAATCTGTAATTGGAGGATAAACAAGGCAACATTTTTATAAATGTCAAAAACAGGCATTACTACAAATGGCAATTTGCTTATAATCAGAAACTGATAAGCATCATCATTTACTTAAACACCGGAGCTAGGATTACCACTGTAGACTAATAGAAAATAATCAATCTTAAAACAGAATGCTAAAATCAGAGTGAAGCTAAACAGTCCTTTAAAATACCAAACAACAACTGAACCAAGGTTATCTAATCTTGTCCTCTACAAGAGTAGTAATGGTGACTTGGTCTCATGGGCAAGAAAGACTGCCCAGTATGATGGGGCTGGCTTAAAGAAAAATAATGAACCCAAGAGGCCAGCACCTTGCAACTCAGGCAGTGTCACAGCTCACGGGGGTCACAGCTCACAGGGGGTCACAGCTCACGGGGGTCACAGCTCACGGGGTGTCACAGCTCACGGGGTGCCACAGCTCACGGGGGGTCACAGCTCACGGGGGTCACAGCTCAACCAGAGAATAGTATAGAGTATAGAGTCACAGTATAGAGTCAACCAGAGAAATTTAAGTGTACCCAATGGCAGGCTCTCTGCCAGTTTCAAGCTACAAGGGTCTGTGCAGACACAGGTCCTCCGCAGCCCTGGAGGTGACAAGGGCAGGCACTGAAGTGTATTACTGGCCTCTAACACATTTCTTTTGTATAAAACCAAACCACTTTTCTCATTCCTAATGCCCTCGTTCTCTCTACAGAGTTACTGTGAAATCTCCTAATGTCACTAATTTGTCCCTTAAAGCAAACATAAAATACTGTGTGACACATAAGAAAAACAGTCACCACGTCCTTTACTTGCTTCAAGATATAGAATATAAATCACTGGGTTTCTAAAAGGAACCATACAACCTACAACTTTTTTCTAAAAGACTCAAACATGAATTTGCCATTTTACCCCATAAAGCTTTTAGATTGTTTATCATTTTTCAATCTCCAGGATATGAATTAGTCAATAAGTAAATAAATAAAATTAGTCTTTTGATCCCTTAGTATGCATCCTTTCCTTATAAAAAAACAAATGTTTTGTATATATTTCTATTAAATATACAAATAATTTCCACTTATTATGTTTAAGACTACTTTTCAATAATCAAAAATCTGACTATTTTTTATATTTATTTACACATTGTGTGCACATGTGAACACATGCATGTATCACAGGGGAACAGCTCGCAAAAGCCCATTCTCTCCTCCCACCACGTCCCAGGATCCCAGGAATGAAACTCAGGATATCAAACTTGGTGGCAAGTACCTGCAGAGCCATTGCAAAAGCACAGTTCCTAAGATTCCTATTATTATTACTTCAGCAATATCCATGCTAAATTTTCTACTTCAAGCCACTACTCCACTATCTTAAATCATAAAGGAAAATATCCTAAACGAGCAATAAAACTATCCTCCACTCTCTTACCCTTTGGCTCTCTGCTCTATTTCCCCTCAAAGAAACGATTTGCTCAGCAGTTTTCCCAAGCAGCAGCCATTCCTGGCTCCTCCACCCTCCAATGATCCCCCTCACTGTCCTCAGGATTCACTCCTCCCCCTCCCGTGAGGGCCAAGTCTGGGCTCTTCCTCTACCATCACTCATCCCTAGTCACACCCGCATTTCCAGCTGCCTGCAGAAGATGTCTACTTTCATGGCATAGCCTTTCAGAGCTTAAAATCTTCAATTTCTCTAAATCCTCCTAATCTCCTTATATATAAATGTATATTTAGGGAACATCTAAGTACCCCACATTACTCTAAGTTGTCTGGAATCTTTATCATTTTACCATGGTTGGGCCAGAATTACACTTCCTATGTTACATCATTTAACTCATGAGTTGTGATATTCTACCATATAGTAAATACTATTTCGCTACTTGACAGTGGTTCCTGATTTTAATGAAATGAAAACAGCACTCATTACACATAATTTTTTCATAGTTAATAAAGTATCCTTAGGCTACCAGTCCAGAAATGGAATTATGGTCTAAAAACATGCATTGTGAAGGGTCCTAATTAAATCGGACAAGGTGATCCCCAAAACAGCATGGTCACAGTGCTGGCTCTGTGGCACAGGACCGTGTCTCACACCTGTGCTAGATGCTGGTGAGCCACTGAGCGTTTCCCTCATCATGCAGCTGGCTCAATCAACCCACTAAGGCTATGAAATACTCCTTTACACAACGTGTTGTTGCTTGACGCGACTCTCCTTTAACAGTAGCATGCTACTGCTCTGACCAGCAGGAAAACAAACATCCAGATTCTTCTATCATGTCCCTTTCCCTGTTACAGCAACCAAAATGAGCAACAAACATCTCTAATGCTATTATCTGTCGTTATCAATTTCTTATACTAAAATGTCACTTTGATTTAAAATGTGTCCTTTTTAACTAAGTAGAAAGATCACCAGGATATCCTGCAAAAGGAACACAGGACATGTTCAGGTCCTGTTTGAGAAACCACTTGATGAGATTTCATGGGTGTAGCTTCCCTGTCATTTCTAGGAAGCACAGACTCACACAGCCTTCTTGGTCCCCTGGCTATTATATCTGCCTCCTCTTCAGTGATGTCCCTTGAGCCTTAGGTCAGGGGTTGTGTTTGAGATGTATCAGTTGGGTCTGGGCACCACAAAATCTCTAGTTCTCTGTAGTTTGATCGCTTGTGGTTTTCTGTAATAGTCACCATCTGTTGCAAAGACAAGTTTATTTGATGAGGGGTAAAAGCTACAATTCTCTGTGGCTGTAAGAAGAAATAAAAACAAAGAACTACAGGCAACTAAAGAAGGCTATCTTCAAGTATATAAGTAACATTAATTGCAGGGCAGCCATGGGTACACTGTGGTCTCTGACTCACAGAGGTCTGTCTACCTCTGCCTCTGAGTGCATGCGCCACTACTACCCGGCTAGTTTAAGAATCTTAATGCTGCCGTGTGTGTGTGTGTGTGTGTGTGTGTGTGTGTGTGTGTGTGTGTGTGTGACAAAATCATTTAATCCCTAAGGAGGCAGATGTTGAAGCCAGCCTGGTCAACAGAGTTAGTTCCAGGACAGACAGGACTAAAGAGAGAAACCCTGTCTCAAATAATGATAATAATAATAATTCTAAATTCAAGAATTAAGGGAAGTAGAACAAGCCACAGCGAAAATGTGATGCAAGAACATAATGCAAGAATGTGAGCAAGATAGCTCAGCAAATGAAGGGGCTTGTTGCCAAGCTTGATGGTTTGAGTTCAATACCCAGGACCCACAGTTGGTCCTTAACTATGCTCCGACCACCCATCACTCACACACACACACACACACACACACACACACACACACACACACACACAGAAATTTTTAATGTAATTTTTAAAACTGAATAAAGAAACATGAAGCAAGTTTAATGCTAATTAAGTAATACTTTGAAAACTAAGGGGGGAAAGCAGTATTTTTTAATTATTGTTAAGTTTGTATTGAAAAATAAAAGTAATTGTGGGATATTTAAAAATAAGTATTTACCCCTCTTTAAGTGGCAAAAGAAGAAAAGTTAAGTGTGATCATTTGAGATTTTTCAATGAGGAAAAACATTTCAATACTTTCTTTGATATCATTTGCCCTGGTCCTTACTCCCCATGATTATCACAAAGGTCAGAGTCAGAAGAAATTATTTTACACAAATATTATATTCTTTATCTCATCAAAATTCAAACTTTTGTACAGGGTTTCTCTCCTTAGTCCTGTCTGTCCTGGAACTAACTCTGTTGACCAGGCTGGCTTCAACATCTGCCTCCTTAGGGATTAAATGATTTTGTGCTTTTTTCCATTATAAAAGTAATTAATGTCCAAGTAACATAGAAAATATAGAATACATACTAAAGAATATAAACAGGGAGGGAAAAAACCATGTAAACTGCATAGACACATAGAAAAGGGGAGAGAAGAAGGGAGGGAAGGAGGTGAGGGGAAAGCCAGCAAGTGAGCTAAGGCTGGGAAGCGTGTCCACACAGTGTAGGGTGTGATACTCAGGAAGCGTGTCCACACAGTGTAGGGTATGATACTCAGGAAGCGTGTCCACACAGTGTAGGGTGTGATACTCAGGAAGCGAGTTTTAAAGGCATCTTTACATTTATGTATGTTTTAAAATACATGTGTTTTACACACTCTTCTTTTAAAATAAACATCAAAATGAATAATTTCATATGCAAATATAAATCACAAAATAAAATCGTGTTATTTGATTTGCTGATCAAGACTTTACCAGTTTCCTCTTAGGCCTAATACCTGAAACTGAGGCTGGCAATGACAGCTGGCCAAGGCCCTGTCCTCCCATCTCAAAGGAGGGTCTCGTGCTCCTGCACATTTGCAAACTCATTTAGAAAAACCCAGAAAGACAGTGGGTGGCCTGGGACAGTGCTGGCCCCATTCCTATGCTGCCTTCTTAGACTGCATAAAGTCTACCAAGTTCCTTCACCTCTCCTCAGCTAAGAAGGTTTATAGCAAAGACAAAGAGCTGAGGGGAGCTGTAGTTACTATGTGTAAATATTTCTATAAATAAATATTAATTAACAAATCAGAAATACAGGATCTCACAAACTGCAGAACTTAGAGATGAGTTTCATATCTCTGTGTAAACAACAGCAGGATGGCTCACCAGGTCAGGGAACTTGCTACCAAGTCTGATAACATGGATTTCAGCCCTGGAACCCACACGGTAGAAGAGAACAGGCTCCCATACACTGTTTACCTCTACAAGTATGTTGTCACAAAATTCTCTCTCTCTCTTTCTCTCCCCCAACCCCCATGTGTGTACACACACACTAAATAAACAAATAAATGTTTAAAAATGGAGGAGAACTAGAACAACAACAGAAGGTTCTAGCTAAACAGAAGGATCTAGGTAAACAGAAAGATCTAGGTAAACAGAAGGTTCTAGCTGAACAGAAGGTTCTAGCTAAATGCAGTATTTGAATAATGGAGTCAGGAGGGTGGCAAGTTCAAACCCTGACTACACAGTGAGACCCTGTCACAAAACAACAGCAAAAGCAGTGGGAGCCTTTTTTGATCTTTAGCATGGAACCAGACAGACTGACAGATTACACAGTGGATTAGAAGAGCCCGTTTTCCATCCTAGGATGTGCACGTATCTCAGAAACATACACAGATGTACAACAGACATTGTTCATTTTAAAAGGGATATTTTGCTGCAGTTGAAGGGTTTTTTTTTTTTTACTTTTTTCTCCGACTTTACTGATTTGTTTAAGCACAATAAAAGTTCAATGATATCTGATGTCTACACAGAAAATAATATGAGAGTTCATACTGGAATCACAGAGACAGTAAGCCTACTAGAAATGAGGATCAGCTGCTACCTTGCTTTCTTTCTGAGATAAGGGCAAACATCACTTATGTAAAAATATTTCTGTTGAGAATGTATTCATTGCTATGGCCTATAGTTCTCATTCAAATTAAGCAATTATATTTTAAGCACTCAAGAAGCAGAAGCAAGAATCATCTTCCCAACATAGTTAGTACTACTTAAAGGTCTCAAGAAGTAACAATTTCCAAATAACACTTAACCTCCTTGATGCTGTCCAAGAGAAGCCTGTTTCCAGTAAACTCTATGGGTTTAACAGCACGGTATGGCTTGGAGAAAAGCACCACATTGGAAAGACCATGTAGACCTGCACCAGGCAGAGTGGTGGTGAACGCCAAACATCCTCCCCTTCGAGGGAGAGGCAGGAACACCAGGAGTTCAAGGCCACTCCTACTCATCTACAGATAGTCTGGGTTTGAGGCCCGCTGGGACTACATGAGACAGGGAGACAGAGAGAGAGCTAGCCAGATTCAGAAAGAAAACATTGTATGTTTTCTCTTAAATGTAGAACTTAGATTTAAATATGTAAGTGCAATAATATATATAATAAATTCTGTGCAGATAGACATACAGTCAGAAACACAATGAAGTTAAAGAGGAAAAGATGAAAGGGAAGACACAGCCTGACAGGCAGAAAGGGGGAAATAAGAAAGGTTAATGGTATACAGGGGTCAAGCAGAAGTGGGAAGCAGCAAGTATGAGGGAGGAAAAAAGAGGGTCTTGTTTGGGGAGAATAAAAACAATGTATGATGATATATATCGATGAAAATGACACAGTAAACCCCATTTCTCTGTACATTAAATAAAGCGTTTTTGAAAAGGAACATCCTATCCAGATGAAATATGATACGGGTCCAGAGAAACTGAGAGGAGAGAAAGTGAAACTACAAAGGAACAGGTAACAAGGTAAGTCTTTTCACCTCAGCTGCAGCCACTGTGGGGATTACTCTCTCTTTGCTTCTATCAGGGGATCTACTGTTTTCCTATAAAAGTCAGCTGAGCTGCACAGCTTAACTGAGATGGTTCTCTATAGCTTCCAAGTACAGAAAGCTTATCTGTAAGTACCAAGTACACCATTCATTATTAGTAGGAAGCTATCAACTCCAACTTCCCACAAACTAAAACATCCATGCAAGCAATATTTTGCAGGAAACAAGATGCATGCTTGCTAACCTAGTTACAGTTATATAAACACTCCATTTACTATTATGTAGAAGGAATTCGGCAGGCCATAGTAGCTACACTTGATACCTAGTTCCCTCCAGTATCCATCCAGGAGCCTTAAATCACACCATTGCAAATATCTTCAGGTCTTAAGGGTTTTTACAGAAGAGAGAAATATTAAAAGGGTGTTTAGAGTATACTATCCCCAAAAAAAGTGAAAAGTAGACTATTCAATAGACATGCTGTAGATAAACCCCCAAAGACTGTCAACTAGGATGCAGCGAGTAACAAAACTCAAGGAGTTAAAGGCAAAGCCTCTAACGTTGATTTCTGACTAAACATGACCATGAGATAATAACCAGAAGAGCTCAATTCCAGTATGAGCGGGAGTGTGCTCGGCTGAGCTGGTGGAACCTACACAGTTGCAGCACACAGGTGTATCATGCAGACAGCAGGAAAACACAAGCTTTGGAGAAAACTCTAGAAGGCAAGAAGGCCAAGGGCTGAGGGCAAAGGCAAAAGTGAAGAGCAAGAAAGGGGCCAAGAAGCAGGTAGAGCGCTGAGAGAGCACAGGAAGAAAGCCCAGGCATTCAGGGACAAAGAAAACATAAAAGAGAAAATGCTCCCAACCTCAATTTCTGCTAAAAGAGCACAAAGTGTCACATTGTAGCCACTAGACTTATCAATAGGAGGTCTGGGAATTATTCCAAGGAGTGGCAGAGAAAATTAGAGAAAGAAGAAAACTCAGATTTCACCAGGCAGGGGGAGTAAACAACTCCAGAACCTGAAAAGGATTCTCAGGCCACCCTTGGCAGGTGTTTAGAAATAAACATAAATTCAGTCTTAAATCATGACACAAATTGCTGTGTTGCTAGATAGGAGAAAGAGAGAAACTAAAGGTGTTTCTAAAAGTTTTAAATCTAGCTTGGCAGCATAGATATGAGGGTGCCAGAATGTCAGCCTCAAATCCGAATCAGTAACCCAAAACCCCTTGAAGGACAGAGCGCATCGGAGTTCCAGCTGTGCTGTATGGGCTCCATGGCAGAGTCCAGGATTTAGCATTTCAAATAATGAATGTCTAGGAGCATGGGTTATTTAAAATAAACTATATGTATAATGACTTTGGATATAGTGTGGTAAACAAGTTAAAATTAGGTTTTCTTTCATTTTTTACTCTATTCCTTTTCACATTATTAGTGCAAATTCTCTTGTGGAACTAGACAATTCACAACTACATAGTTGACTGGCTTTATAATAGGAAATAAATACTGGGATGTAAGAAGAATAGTATTCCGAAGAGTTCATCAGAGCCACCCCTTATCTATCACCTTAAAGGAGATGATTATGAAAAAGGTCGCCCGGGCAATTTAACGATTTTACCATTTAGTAAACTAATGTCCTACTGGATCAAGTGGCTCACTCTGGTCACCTAGCTAGCGAGAAACAAAGGGAAAACTAGAATATAAAGTATGGGTTTTCCACCAGATTCTACCTGCAGAAATGTCAGTAATAAAGGTTTCAACTTTAAAATAGACTATTAGTTCAAAATATACAGCTTGATCTGTGTCACACTTAATAAAACCACTTGTAAAAAGCATCTTTAAATTACCTCTATTAACATAATTAGTTCTTTCCTTCACCAATCTGTAACTCAACTCTGAAAGTTTTAAAGTATAGGAGCTCACCATTATTTTTTTTACTCTGTGTGTGTGTTCTGAATTTATTACAACCCAATCCAATTCAACTTTAAAGATTATTAATTATCCATACAAGCATTTACCTTTTTAAAGGGGAGGTCCCGGTAGCTTCCCTACCTACTACCTAGCTTCCACAGTACCAGAAGGTACTATGGAGGGTACCAGAAGAAAAATGTCAGCAACAGTCTTACCCAGCTGCGAACATTGTGAACTACAGTAACAAATGGGGTGGAATGGGGAAAGTGCCCACCAGTATTACTGTGGCAAAAATGTTACGTGCGTAACAAATCGCTTTCTCATTGGTAAAACACAGAAGCTCACAACTGACCAAAGTACACAGAACAATTCTGAGGCAATACTCATCCACAAACAAGACTTCTACGTCATACTCCCCTCCCAAGGCTCAGGGACCATCAAAGTAGAGAGGAAGAATCAGAGGTTTGGGAAGACAGGAGCAGAACAGTATTTTCTACACACGACAGAACCACTGCACGCATGAGCTGACTGCACCCGTGTTTGCCTGCAGAAAACGTGCATGGGATCAAGGCCACCAGTATGGAGAAGGGAGGTGCTTAAGAACTCCCTCCTGGTTTCTGGGAGCCAGCGAGACTATTTTCTTTAGTGGTGTGGCTCACAGCAGGTTGAACACACTCCAGTGGAAGGCTCGATACCAGTGGTTCTCAACCTGTGGGTCGCAAGTCCTCACTGGGGTCTCTTAAGCCCACCAGAAAACAAAAATATTGACATTGCAATTCATAAAAGTGGCAAAATTACAGTTATGAATAGCAACAGAAATAAATATATGGTTGGGGTCACCACTACATGAGGAGCTGTACTAGAGGGTTGTAACATGAGGAAGGTTGAGAAGCCCTGGTCTACACCCAATAGCATACTGTGGTCAGCACAAACTAGACTCAGTGGATTATTTAAGGGAGAAAGGGGGGACAGGAGTTTGGAAGGGGTGGGGGAGGACAGGAGTTTGGAAGGGGTAGGGGAGGACAGGAGTTTGGATGGGGTGGAGAGGTTGGGAGTGGATCTGGAGGAAGTTGGCAGAGGAGTGGAGATAGTATGATAAAAACACATTGCATGAAATTCTCAAGGAAAATAAATTATTAAATAATAATACCCATTTGGAAGTGACATGAATTTGACTTTCGAATAAAGAGCATGAAATAACAAAGGCTAATACCAAGAAAGCAGTACTGATGAATATGATAATCACAATGCATGTACACAGGTACCCAAGCGGCTAAGGAAACCTACATTTTGTCTTATTTTAGAAACTTAAGAGGATGGTTCAATGAAACCCCATGTATACATCTCTTACATGGCAAGGTCAAACAATGACCCTTTTGGATTAGTCTATGCATTAAAACATGGTACAAAAAAGTGAATATCTGGAAAAATTCAATTAATTTCATCTTCTGTACCATCTGCCATTTGACAGTGACAACTAAGACCTAATAATGCTTCTTAGATTGATATTCATGAAAGGATAAAAGTTACAAAGTTGGAAGTAAAACTACAACATATACAATACTGTCTATCAAATTCTGGCATGATTTAAAGTCCTACCTTACTCAAAGAAGCTACGGAAGCCTCACTGGAACATTATGGTGGACGCCAACCACAAATTCAGACCCACCTGTAACAACTGAGAATCAAAATTTCTACCTTCTGTAACTTACTAAAGATCTACTTATTCTTTCCACTTAAAAAGCACAAGTAACCAGGCAGTAGTGACGCACGCCTTCAATCCCAGCACTTGGGGGGCAGAGAGAGGCAGGCCGATCTCTGTGTGTTTGAGATAAACCTGATGTACAGAGTTAATCCCAGGACCTCAGAGAAACCCTGACTCAAAACAAACAAACAAAAAAGCATAACTATCGAAAACACAAATAAATAAAAGCAGAATTCAGGTATGGTAGTGCCAACTCTCAAGAGGCTGAGAGAAGAGTATCCAGGATTTCAAATCAAGGCCATCATGGGCTATAGAGAGAGAAACTGTCTCAAAAAATTAATCAATCCATTAATAATAAATGAACTAAATTCTGTTCTTGAGAATTTCCCATATTAAGTTGAACAACAAACACTGCTTTAGCTTGTAAAAACCAGAGTTTGTGAGGTGGATTAACAAGCTGATCCTGAGAGTTAGCTCTTTTCTAGATCTACCGTTCACAACCAAGTACAGAGCTGATTAAATGAATAAGGAGATTTCTGATCAGATATGTTCGCTTCGCTCTTCATAGATTTCTTTTGTTCTCTCCAGTGACACTATTATTGGTCTACCAAAACGGCAGTGTTGATAAAAACAAACCGTAATGCTGCCTCCCTTCTCAGCTGCCGTCACCTCTGTGCGTCTTCACAGGGACAAGAGGTTGGGCTAGCGGCGAGTGGAGTCAGATGCGCACAGCTAACGGCTTTTCTAGGGTTTGGTCCGCATGCTTTGCGTTGCACTGTGGTCCTTTACATTACTTGAGGCAGTGTGTTTACCTATTCCGAAGCTATTGCACTCTGGACTCCTATTATGGCAGCCTGTCCCCTCCCTGAAATACAGAGGCAGGTAAATCTTAAAGCTGAGTCTCACTTGGGGCTTGGGGTTGGCTTTCTCTCTCCCTACTTGGATCTGTCCTTCACAGCTTACCACAGGGCAGAATCTCAGCACTGTCTGCGCCTTCTCCTCTCAGTACAGAAGAATGTGGCATGAAGCTAAAGACACCCGTTGTCCCTGCCGTTCCTACTTCATGCTAAGGTAATGACCGCTAATGGTGATTAATAGCAATGAATGGCAGATTCAATAGCAATGTTCTAGGACATATTTACCAAAAGTAACATTGATGGGCCTTTTGCATGGCATAAAGTCTATAATTTGTTAGAAAGGGTTATTATTAATTCTGCATCACAAAGAGATAATGTTGCGAAATTCAATCACAGTGTTTCATCTGTACTACCAGTGTTTGGATTTCTCTCATACAAGCTTAGGACACGAAGCTCTGATTCTGTCCAGTTCCTACACAACTGTTCACCTGTGTGACCATTCCCTCCTGCCGCAGTTTCACGCGTGCCACCTCTAGCTCTGGCTTCTTCTTCCCCTCTTTAAAATCCAGCTTCAATTCCCACCTCTTTTCTTCTGCTCCTCCACTTCCAGTAGCTCACTTCTTTCAGTATTACATCATAGATTTCTTCCAGTGGCTCACTTCTTTCAGTATTACATCATAGATTTCTTCCAGTGGCTCACTTCTTTCAGTATTACATCATAGATTTCTTCCAGTGGCTCACTTCTTTCAGTATTACATCATAGATTTCTTCCAGTGGCTCACTTCTTTCAGTATTACATCATAGATTTCTT